>LPNX011048821.1:1577-30167 GCA_001517045.1 Pseudotsuga menziesii
GCGGTTAGATATTAATTCCGGTTCACCAAGAACCTCAATTACTCCTACTGGTTCAAAAGAACCACCTGTGCTTAGTCTCCGCCTTTGAGGTAAAGGTGGAGGTTCCAGTGGTGTGAGAGGAGGAAGGTTTCTCAACCTTCTTGAACTTCTAATCTCTTGGTCCTCCATAATTAATACTTAAAAAAAAAACACACCCTAAGGCCAACTAATCACAAGCGGATCCACAGAGCATACACTAAAAAGATCCTATAGTCTCAAGCAATCAAAACAGGCTATAAAGATATCCTTTCCCGAAGAAAGCTGATGAACAGTTACTTGGCATCCTTGAGGGGTTCTTAGACACAAGCGGAGGAATCACCCAACCGCCCTCCTCCACTTTCCACAAGGGTTACCTTCCAAGTCCGTTCAAGGTGAACTAGAAATAACCTTCCGGTTTACCTAGGTATGAGCCCTAAAAACACAAGAGACTAAGGCTACCTTGACAATACCTACTGTCTGGGGGAACAGTCGCAAGCCGAACTCATACGCATGGGCAGGGTAGCTGAGCCCGAAACTCTATCTAGGACAGAATCCCCAGATGCGTAAAAGTCCTGGGTTACATTTTGACAAGGATTCGGGGGGTTATCCCCTCTGTCCAAGCCTCCATGCGGCCTAGTGCTTAACTCCTGTTTGAGAGGAGCTTCCCAGATACAATGGTAGAACCAAGGATTTTACTAACGAATGGCCCACTACGTTTGAGTTTATAGTTTGTGGGAAGTTTACACTCCCTATCCCACAAACCTAGCCTAAGCTAGTAGGTGGAAGGCCCTAAAAATAAAAACTTACTAATAGGTTTTAAATTAAAGTGTTAATTTTAAGGGCTGTTCTTTACTCAAAGGAAGTGAAAGTGATGGACTGTATGATGTTTTGACTCAACAGAGAATAAATGAAAGTAAAAGGTGCATTTAAAGCAACTATCACTATGAAATAAACTTCTTTTCATTTTTTCAAATAAATATTGATGAACTATATGCAGCAAAAAGAGAAACTAAGCCTATATGTTTTTGTATTTTTCTGAGGTAGTATTTCTTAAACTGAAACAAACCCTATTCTAATGCAAAAATTACAATGCAAAATATTAACTATGTTTTTTTTTTCATTTTAAAAAATGCTCAAAAAACTACTGTGCATGTATAAATGCAATGCTTGAGTAAACTTGACACTTATAGACTGTATATTAAACACAAACTGAAACTAACAGGCAAACAGAACCTAAAAACCAACAAGAAAAGCAGGCTAGGACCTCAACTTGGGTGCAGATAATGATCGAGAGATCATTGCAGAATTTTAAACAGGCAAGTGCAAACCAATAACTGACAGACAGTAAACTGGACAAACAGAGTCTAAGATCCTGATCACTGATCTAGACTCAGGCACTCAAACCAACAACCCAAACAGGCCAGAAAGTTTCAAGATGCATGCAGTAAATAAAATAAGTAAAGAGAACCCAAGGGCTTTGAAAAGCACTAAGATGTGATCACCCGATACACTCAGACAACTCTGCAACACTCTTAAAGAAAGTCTTAACAAAAAACAAGACTTATAACAGGCCAAAGAACAAGCAAACTTTGACATAAAAATCACAGTTTTCAGGAGTATACGCGACTGTGTAGTAGTGCAGGTCGTGAATGATGCGCGACTGTACAGTGGAACAACCCATGTATGAGACTCAGTATGCGCGACTGTCCAGTGGGACAACCCGCGTATGGGCATAAAAATAATTCTCAATAACAGAGAAAGACCCAAGACTTTCAAATGCTACAGTAAGTAAGAAAGAAGGACAAAAATCACAAACAAAACTTCGAGCAATGACTGGTCAGGACAACAGAAAAAGACCTAAAGCAGACTAGGCTTCCCCAACGAAGTCGCCAGTTCTGTTGTACAAGATAATTCACCTAATAACCTAGGTCTGGGGGGTTACCAACATACTCATGACTTGCAGACAGTTTGACTCTAAAAGCACAGAATAGGAAATAGGAAAGTAGCAGGACTTACTTGTATTGAACCAAGGTTGATCCTCGCTATCTTCTTCCTCTCTGATCTACCTCCAAAGTCTCCAGGATAGTTCCTCTTTCACCTGTTAATAAACACTCTTCCAGATACAAAGTAATTCATATATATAGATGTAGGTTAGGAAAATCATATATCATATTGAAATGTAAACATTTACCAATCCACAAGATATAGAACACATATGGAAGAAGTAATATCTTTATTAACAATAATAGAAAGAGTTTAGGTTACAACCCAATGTCTGAACAAGGACTCCTCTGTCACCAAAGGAATTTGAGTTTCTCTGCTCCAAAGATATCTGTAGACAATCCACCAACATAACTTTGCTCTCCAAGTATGTATATCCAACCCCCTTCCCAAGGCCTCTATTTATATGGATGAAATGAGGCAGTTCTCGAAGGTTAGGGAGGTTGTGGCAGTTAAGAAGATTAAGTTAAATGAGTAAACTAATATTCTATTAGAACGTGGTTTTAAATATTAATTTTGAGGAAACCATACGCGGGTCTGTAGTAGAGCAACCCGCGTATGATACGCGACTCTATACAAGTGCAAACCGCGTATACATGTATGCGCGACCTGCTAAACATGATACTCGCGTATGATGCGCGAGATGCCAATAGATATAGTCACGCATGCTACTCAAAATCTCAAAATGGCAAAGTAATCAGCTGGGCATATAGGCAATGTATTTCATCATCAACCAAGGTATAGTGAAACTAGGCAAACCTCAATCCATAAGTGTCCTTTTGTGTGCCGACATGAGGGATATCAGCACTCGGACGGAGAGGTTCCATTCAGGTGTATAACAGCAAGTTTGCAAGCATAGTTCCTTTTCTCTGTGTCAAGATCATTAAAAGATTAAACAGATGTCTTGAGCAATGTTTATTCTTGGTTTTAAGCTCGTTAAAACACAAAAAAACTCCCCAATCATATTTTACCTTTTGGTTTCAAGCTTGCATAAAAATGAAACCATTCATGAGCATAGTTATTTTTCTATGTCAAGCTCATTAAAAAATGAAACAGGATTGTGAGCATAGTTCTTTTTTTGTGTCAAGCTCATTAAAAAATGAAAAAGGTGGCTCGGAGCATAGTTTACTTCTCATTTCAAGCTCGTTAAAAAATAAAACCATTCCTCAAGCATAGTTTACCTTTTGGTTTCAATATTACATAAAAATGAAACTATTCCTGAGCATAGTTCATTTTCTATTTCCAGATCATTAAAAAATGAAGTAGGTTACCTTAAGTATAGTTTACCTTTTGGTTTCAAGCTTACATAAAAATGAAACTAGGTTTCAAGCATAGTTCTTTTCTATTTCAAGCTTGTGTAAAAATGAAACAGGTCATTTTGAGCATAGTTAGTACTATGTGTCAAGCTCGTTAAAAAATGAAGTAGATATCCTTGAGCATTCTTTCAACTTGTCTTCGACCTCATTAAAAACAGTAAGATGGTGTTGAGCTTACTTTTCATTTTCTGTGCTCTAGTTAAAACATGAAAAGTGGTCTGAGCTTAGTTTATTACTTTTTTCTGCACTGTATTCAAACATGAAAAAGGTTAATAGAGTCCTCTTTAAGCTCTTTTCAGACTCTTAAAATGTGAAAATATTGTCGACTGAACTTGTCTTCTTCATGCTCATAAAAGGATTTGAAGAGTCGTCTTCCTGGTGACAATTTACCCCTTTTTTGGACCAGGGGGAACTACTTATGAAAAAGGTATACTCCAACCAATCATGACTGGAAGAGTTCTCTTTGGAATTATTTTATACTTTTTTAGGCTCTAGAGACTAAATTGTAAGAAAAAGGACCCCTCGAAGTCTTCTTTAGTTTCTTCAAAATCTCTAAACATGAACTACATTGAGTTTTCTTTCATTGGACTCATTAAATTAAACATTGAAAGACCCCTTTTTGGGAACGAACCCATCCTTTCTCAAGTTCATAAAACATATGAGAATGGAATTATCTCCGAATAAGCTACAACGAGTGTTTTCTACCCTCTTTGAACTCGTAAAAATGAAAAGCCTGCACTCATCAATTATAATGGGGAAATTCAGGGAAGGGAAATACATTTAATTTGCAATAATGGTAGTCGTTAGTCACCTTTGAACATGACACTTGTCTGCATTTCATTCAGTCAATTGGGTATTCATATTGTCTCTGATTCGATCCACTTTCATGAGTCATGTCACTCCTTTGCATCTCTCAAAGAATGCATTGTAAACTGTCGCATTGTGTTCCTCCTCATCAAGTCAATGTTTCCAAGTCTTCGATCATGTCACCTTATGTTCAAAAGGGAAAATGTCTTAAGATTTTTACACCTGCAATCATTTTTTTTTTTTGTGTCAGTTACTTTTGAGTCAGTCTTATGGTTACATCATACTTAAAATTCCATAACTTTGTTCCAAGTTTCATGTCATCGATGTGGGATTCATCATGGGCCTCTTTCGATGAGACTATTCCTTTCAACTTGAGCTCATCATCTAGGAATTACTCTTAGAAACAATTTAATACCTTGAATTATGTATGCATTAATGATAGATTCTCTCTCTCGACATAGGTTCATATCATTGACCTTTTATTGATAGATTCGACTGAGTGTTTGACATGAAATCATCTATTCACACTCAGATGATTGTACTAGGGTGCCTTGGGAATCATTAGCATTAATGGTGATTTCCCTCGCACTTGTTAACGATTCACATCATTGACCGGTAATCAAGTGGTTTCTTCCATGTTCCACTCCAGATCATTGTAATAACATGGATAAAATCGTACTTTGTGGAAGACGAGACGAAGACCCTGGGTATTTGTTAAAATAACTCATAGCCTTATCCCCAGGTTGTGATGGAAGTATATTGTATGAAGTCCTTGCATGGATCCACATTTGTATGGTCGTGGATGTGCTCAAATTTGTGTTCATTTGAGATAGATCTACAATGTATTTCTAGTAGCTATGTCCCAAATTTGAGTCCTCTATCACATGGATGTATGTTGTATTATAATAGCCATGGTTGTTAATCTCTCTCATGGATCTTCCTTGTATTGGTCTATAGCCATGATGAGGACACATTTGTTCATGAGTCAAAAGTATTGATGTATTGTATATGCGTGGTTGATGATCTCCGATCAAGATGATTCTTGCCTTGAAGTGATAAATTTCTCTTCCAAATCTCTCCCCTATCGTATCCCTCTAGCCTCATGCTTTGGGGGGCATTATGTTACACATAAATATCATCGTCATCATGTGATGAGGTCCCAAACATCAACATTTTCCTTGAATCGCAAATGATGAAGTAAAACACTGACCCATATATCAATCTTGCATATGAAAATCCAGCACCGCTCCTGCCTTTAAGTCAATAGGCAGTGCCTTCTTCAGTAACGCCTTTACCTTCTTGATAATAGGTAGTGCCACCACATTTACCTCTTGTAAAAGGCATAGTTCTTCCCTATCACCACTCTGTCATAGTGAGCAAGAAGTGGTTCCCTTGGTAAAAAGTTTAAAAAAGAGGTTTCCATGAAGCTTCTCGAAGGAAGGCTTCGTGGCACCCTTATTCCTACACCTAAGGATCACCTCAACTCAAGATCCATCATTTTGGGATATCCTATCCACCTCACCCATCATTTATCAACCATCCCTATCCTCTCTTGGCCTATAAAAGCAGGCTCATATCCATGGTTGAGGAGGAGAAAAGTTATGCTGTTGAATTGACATTATGGCCTAAATCAATAGGGTGAGCATAGAGGGATAAAGTAGGAGCTTTTGGGGATAAGATATCGACATTGTGAAGGATCATATCTACACTAAGGAAAAGGTTGTAAACTTCTTCTTCATATTAACGAAAAATTGGTTCCTTTCCCATAAAGTATGTTGTGTCATTATCATGTATTTTATTGTTTGATTCCTTAGTCACTGACATAGAATAGTGGATCATTATCTGGTGCTTTTTTATCTCATTTGTTGGTTTTCATGTGATATTGCAGGTACATCCATGAAGAGATATCATTGCAGGAAACACCTACACTATTTTATCAAAGAGACTCATTCCAAATCTCCACCCATTCTAGGGAAAGTCTTCCAATTCTGTAGTGAACTATTTGTTCTAGATATGAACCATTCAGACTAGAGGAACAAATCCTGTAGATAGGAGGTGCATTTTTCCTAGCTACAAACCGCTACGAGTACATGTCCTACTATGTGAATAGATGTTTTGAGGTCGACATAGTAGTTCATCATCTAATTATTGGTCATTGATGTATATCGTTAACAAATGCAAGATCACCCACCGATAATGAAAATGTGAATCAAGGTATAGAGTGCAATCTAACAAGTGTGAATAGGTGTGTTGAGGTAGAACACTTGGAAGAATCCATCGATCAGGTGATATTGATGTATTCCCAAAACTATCGTCGGCAAGAGAAACTACCACTGATGATTGTAAGTCTCAAGGCACTCAAATGACTCTAGACTCCTATTCCAGAATAAATGATTTGAAGTCAATGGAATGGAATCCGCTGGAAGGAGGAAATTAAGGCACACCCCATCAACCAACATGAGGTACTCAGCAACACTGTATAATATGGAAGAACTCGAACAAGATTTGCATGAACCAGTAACAGTACTAGGAATTCCCAACATGCAAAGTCAAGATAACTAAGGAATGGCCGACTTAGGATTCAACTTCCTTCTAACAAGAGAATAAAGGAGAATGGTGACTGAAGGTAGGCAAGATGGACTCGATATGTAAAGTGGGACATCTATGTGACAAAGGAGGCATCAACATAGGCTCCATAGGGACTGGAATCTTAACCAATTGGTGGAGATAAGCGCATAGTAACGAGTACAACTCCTAAAGTTAAACTAATAACCCAACTAACATATGTGATATATAGTGCTTTGTTCGAAGTCGACACGACTCGAATACTGCCAAAGATAACATATTTTCCTGCCCGAATTTTTGGTTTTTTTATTTTTTGGAATTTTTTAGGTATTTTGAAAAGCTTGAAAAAGAATAAAAGTGCTTTATAGTACAAATGTAGGAGGAGATGAGTGTCAGCGAACAAGAAAACTAGTTCCAAGTAGTGGAACATGCCTATGCTCAATGTAAGGAGATATGTGCACGATAATGAAACTCAGGGGAATGTCTCTCGGTAAAAGGGATTATCAAGTTTCAAAAGATATGTTAAAAGGATCTGCTTGGCTAGACATGAGACAATCTAGGGCTATATGGCTGATAACTAAAAGTTAGGGAGCCGACATAAAGATCAAGAAGGCAAGGAAAACTCAGAAAATGCAATTACAACTTGATATATATAAGGGATTACTGGGGAAATGGTCAACATAAATTTAAAGAGGAGTATACATCTCTTGCTCAAATACATGTAGGGACTAAAAAGGACTCCCACAACCTAAAGGAGAAATGTCAGCATGGGAACCAAATGCAAAAGAGGATCTAACTAGGGCACCCATGTATATGAAATATCTACCATTCACATAACACCCCTTCTAACAGTATCAAGAAGGTTTCATGACATCATTTATTGGGTTTGTACCTAAGGTTAAGATGGAACAATCATAAGGTCGTGAAAAAAGCAGGCGAATGTGAAATCCTAACCTATATGCCAGTTTAGACATGATACCTATAATAGGCATGAATAGATCAAAGAATCAGTCAAACCACACTCAAAATGGGCTCCTACAACATCATATTAGTCCAAACGGTCCAAAATGGTTAGAAACGGCCAAAAACTATAGGAAGTGGGTAAAAATTTCAATTTTTTTTCTATAAAATAGTGAAAAAATAAAAAAATTCATACCATTTTGAAAATTCACCCACCATAGTGCTTTTGTATCCAGAATTTGAAGAGCTGATTCCGGGAGCATCGTCTAGGAAAATCACTCCATGTTTGGGCCAGGTAATTACTCATGTCCTCCTCTTTCACTTTCATGCATAAATTTTTAAATTTAATGGTCATTTTTTTACTTAAGCCATCCCAAATAGTGCATTTCGGTCCATGCAAAAATCAGGTCGTTTTCCGCATATAGGGATGGGTATCCATGGAAAAGACCACAATACCCACGTACATATGTGGCTAATTCAAAAAAATCCGCGTACAGGGCTGCGAACATGATTTTCAAGGGAAAACACTCATGAAACTTGGTAATGTTTGTGTAGGATGGTGCTAGAATGGAGAGAGAGAGAACATGGTGATGTTGAAGAGGTTGTGCAGGCTGATATCATGGGTCAAAAAGTGCTAAGGGCTTGTGGATTATATAATTCTTTGTGCCTTGGAAGCTTGAGGGCTAAGCCAAGGTGTTGAGCCTCATTTTGTTACCATTTTGGGTGAGTAAATAGCACATTTAAATAGATATTTTATTATCTTTAGTATGTTTTATGTCATGCAGATCGTTATTTCAGCACAAGGTAAGAACAAATTTGATGTTATTATAACTTTGGTTATTAATATCATTTTTATGATTTTATTAACTCAAAAGTATATTATTTAAAGAATATTTAATGTATTATTTGATATGTATATTTTTTTGCATATTTTATAGTTCGTTTGGGAAAAATTAACACCAAAACGCATTTAGCCTTCCTTCCGCACCATATGTCCAACTCTTTATCCAGCTTGGCGTTTAGCTCACCCATCAGCCTATGCACTGTTAACATCCAATATTAGGAATTAAACATTGAAGAATTCTGCAAACCATTTTGTTGATAACATGCCCAGGTGATAGCATAATCAACAATATAGAAGGATCGTTGGTGCATTGATTTTTCCATCATGTTTTCGCTGCTCATGCATTCAAAGGAGGGAACGTTCTAGAGAATTGTCACTGTCACGATGGTATTTCTTACCACCACATCACCAGCCCACGCGTTCAATTGAAGAAGTTCCCTCATTCTATAAACCTATCATGTGTTCTCTTCACTGTTCACCATGACACCATGTTTGCCCTAGATCAATGCACATCTAGATCACGACTAAGTGTTCCATTCAGCTTGTCGTTCAGCCTGCTCATCAGCCTACACATTTTCCACAATCAGCTTTGGGTATTTAAACATGAAACAGTTGCAATCAACTTATTATCCACGCGTTTGATCGTACACCAGCTTGAAAACTCACATGTTCACGTTGATGAGGGAGCTACATTCTAGAACCTGCTACTGTGTAGAAGCCTGCGCTCACCACCAGTCCATCGTCCATGCTCAGGAAGGGGTCGTCACCACATCAAGCATGCTGAAGAATCATGTTCATGCTAAAGAAGGAGCAGACTCGCCACGTCACATGACATCACGTTGAATGAAGATCCAGACTATGCATTGGTTGCAAATCATTATGTGCTTTAAATATTGTCTAAAATTAGAGAGCAGAGGACCTTTGTAGGTCGACTTACTCATCTCTCATGTAAACTATATATATCATTCTTTGAATACAAAGTAGAGTTAGTCAGAGTTGTTCAGAGATAGACAGTTAGTCATAGTTTTTATAAGAACTGTAATTCTGTTTTTGAATCGGAATAAAGAGTTGTATGCATTGTTGTTGAAGATTGAGTTTGAGTAGGAGTTAGCAGGATTCACCCCTGATTGTTGAGGGCCCCTCATCAACCAGAGGTTCATTTCTTTGTTTAATTTAGTTCTTTCTTTTCTATTTTAGAAAGTTTAGTTTAATTTCCAGTTGTTTTCATTAATTAATAGTAAATGCTATTTCATTTCCTGTATTGCATTAACTTAGTTTTATTTCAGCAGTTAAATAAGTAGATGCGCGCATAGTTTTGTTTTCAGTCATTTGCTTTCAGTTCAATTTGGTTTCAGTCATTTTAGTTACAGTTATTTCATTCCCATATTTCTTTCAGTTTGTTTTTCAAATATATAGAATAGTTTTCTTACATTAGAATTCAGTCTTGTTTATGTATTTCTTGTTATGAATTTTCTTATATAGAATATTTTGCTTTCATTTAGATTTAGTTTTGTTTATTTATTTCTTTCCATGAATTTGCTTAAGTTAATTTCCAGTTTGTTTAAATTAATTTCCAGCTTATTACTTAGTTTAATATGCAATGCTTTCTTTTTGTTTAAGAGTTAATTTGAAGATAATTTTCTGATTAAATAGGTTTGTTTATTGATTCCATGCATTAGGTTTAGAACTGCATAACTTCAGCTGAAGAATTAGTTCATTTAGGTTAGTTTTTACCATTTTTACTGTACAGACTGCCATTCAGACTGTCTGTCCAGTCTTCCATTCAGTCACCCTTTACAAACCTATTGTTCAGTCTATCATTTAACCCTTGATTCTGTTTTTACTGTTTTTTTGATGTATTTTCAGATTGTTTCTAGTTTTGTTTTGTTAATATTTGGATTATGTTTGTAGGTGATAATTTTATTTAAGCATTACAATTAAAGCTTGATTGTTTTAGATTATTGATTAAGGTTTTATTATTATTTTCTTCTCACCTTAAATTAAATATAGATTAAGTTGTTCTTATTTCTTAAATATTTAAATGCTGATTTTTTTTTACTGATGTTTCACGTCATAGTTATCTTCATTTGCATATAGAGTTTAGGATTAGATGTATTATTTTCAATAGGAAGTTAAATTATTTGTAATCATAGGAATAATTCTTGTTTTTGGTATGTCTTTATTAAAGAATAAAGTTTAAATATATTTATTATGTTTTCTAGTTTCTTCTGTTTATTATCTTCTATTAAGTTTTCTACTTGCTTTTTCGGTTTTCTATTTTTTATAAGATAAGTTATCTTTTTACCCCAGCCTTCTGCTTAAGGAGTAGTTAGTTTATTATTTGTCAGTTCAGTTGTTATAATTCCTTGTATGAGTTAGTGTCTGAAGTTATAAGTATTACTATTACTATTTTCCTTTGTAGTAGTTGTTTAAATTTGATATTCCAATCCTATCCAATTATTTAGATAGTTTTAGGAGTTTGACTCGGTTTTTTTATCATTCGATAATTTGTTTATTAAAATATCTCCACGACACCCTAGGAGCATTTTTACCTTTGCATATATTTTGTATCAACTCTAAGCCTACCAGCCCTAGTCGATAATTAAATATTAGGTGTATTTAAGATAGTAGAAAACACCCAACAGTTTGGCGCCGTTGTTAGGGATTTGTTTTATAAGGTAGAATAAATATGTTTCCTTTATGACATTTAGATAGATAGATAGATTTATTTTATATTACATAGCAAGAGGGAGGGGAGAATAGTAAGATGCAAAGACGACTTCACTACATAATTCCTAGAATTTCCATGGTGTAACATCTAGACGCATCCATTATAGTGGGGTGATCCAAAGCCTTGTTGTTCCTTTGTTTCATTTGTCATATACTTGTTTCTCTTTTTAGAATTGACACATCTGTTATAACATGCGCCCCCAAATCCAGCAATAATAGTAATAGCATAAGTTTCCTTTAATTTAATTTAATTTTCATTAACAGACTTAGAGATCCTCAGGGTAGATTTTTTAAGGTAGAAGAATCTATCGACATTTCTGCTAACTTTTCCAGGGGACGTAATACCCCAACTAGTAACTCACCAAAAAGGTATCAAAAAACACCTGAAGGGAGTAATTATGCTTAGAAAACTAAAGAAACTCTTCCAAGATATCTTACCAAGGGAACCATAGAAGGAGAAGGAACCTTTCCTGGAGGTCCTGAGGACCTAATTTTGGAAGAAATTCAAAAGCATCAACCACTAGTAACCTCTAGTTCTCCACTAGTCACACAACCAAAGGATACAACATTTTCACTAGTAGGAAGTCTGAACTTTGTTGAATTTGTTGATCCTGAATAGGTCAAATCCCTCTTTGGAAACCCCTTAGATACAGTCATCTCACAAATTGAGACATCCACAGTATAACCTACTTTCCCACTAGGGTTCAATAAGAAAACAATTGACCAGGGGAAGATCTCTCCCGAAACAGAGCATGGGAACGCTCCATTATCTCCTCGAAAGGAGCTTCCTAGGTATATTTATATTAAAAACCAAGCCTATATGGAGGGACAGGGAGAGAACGAAGATCATAATGAAGTTAGCAATAACGAGGGAGAAGGAGAAAATAAAACTGAGGCTACCTTTGGGTTTCCTATTCTAGACACTGTACTGGATGTAAATATGAAAAATATCCCTCCTTCTTATTTACCTACCTTTTATGGAAAAATTAATGAGGACCCAGACACATTCCTGTTCGAGTTTGATATTCTCTGTAGGAGCTATAATTATCTACAAGATTCTCACAAATTAAAACTCTTTCCCTCTACATTAAAATATTCTGCCTTGCGATGGTTCATGGGATTAGGTGAACCCACTATCAGGACTTGGGATGACATGAGAACCTCATTCTTGTGAAAGTATCAAGAATATTGCAAACCTAAAGACTCATGACAGGATATATTCAAGATACAACAAATTGAAGATGAAATCTTAGAGGATTATCTCAAAAGGTTCGTTTATACACTTCATAAATCAAAGTATTATGACCTTTGAGAAGATGCAGTATGTACACTTTTTCTCAAAGGAATCTCTGAGGACTTGCTAGAGAGTCTTAATCTCATGGCAGCCGGCGATATTTCTCATAAAACGTTTGCACAGATCGGTGAGATGTGTAAAAAATATTCTAGAAGTAGGGGGAAAGTTGGGAAAAAATTTCGAGATCCTTATAGTAGAAATGTAAGAGGAAATGTTCCTAGTTCAGGAGGGGTTACAAGGATGGAATTGGGTAACCTATTAGAAAATTTTAAGAATGACATCTTAGGAGCCATGGGTTCTCAATTATATGCTTTACAAGAAAAGAAAAGGAAATATGAAGAACAGGTAGCAATGAGTATTTTCTATCCAAAGTGTAGAACAAAACATCCCCAATAGGAATGTCCGTTAAACGATATCTCTATATGTCACATCTGTACAGAGGAACACCCGACAAATAACTGTCCATCCTTTCCTGGATTGGAAGCCATATGTAAGAGTGAGGATGTAGGTGAACCATCTAGGAGGCCTCCTTGGCAGTCTAGAGATCAACCAGCATACCAAATTTTTCCACCATAATCCCCACCCTATTACTCTCCATACCAACAACCCCAACAATGGAACAATCCTAGTTGGCAGAATTGGCCACCTTAGTATCCTCCTCCTCAATTTCCACAAAAACGGTATTAGTCAAAAGGGTGGAGAGGAAAACCATACCCTCAGTAACAACCTATCCCTCCACCTAATCATCCTTATCCTAAAAATCAATCAAATTTCCATCAACATTTGCTTGGATTTGTATCTCCAGTTCCTCTCATTACACAACAACCTCATCCCTTCCAGAATACAAATCCTCTGTGACCGACATTATTACCTACACAATCAAAACCTAACCCTAATAATAAACCAACTCAAGCTCTTAACAATATTGAGTTGTAAACTCTTCCATCATACTATACCTATACATGAGATTCAACTATGGTATAGAAGAGTTGTTAATGATAAACCAAGAACATCAGTCATCATTTGTGTGGAAAACAAAGAGGAAGAAGGTTCAAATGAACCTGCGAATGATGCCATCTTGGAGGATGTGAAAATTCCAAAAGTTCCAGTACCTACCCATCCTCTGCAAGAACCTATTCAAGAACAAAGAATTCCTCCATTCCAGCAAGATTAATAATAACAAAAACTTGTAGTTCATTCCGAGTATGATATCTTGAATGAATTAAAACAAATCTGTGTCAAAATCCCGTTATTGCAAGATATTAAAGATATACCAAATTACAGTAAGGTAATAAAGGAATTATGCATTAAACGCCCAGGAAAGAAACAAAAAGACCCCTTATAACTCATGTCATAGGAGAGATGTCTGAATATATGTCAGATCAGTCCCGGATTGCAAAATATACAAATCCAAGAGCCCCAGTAGTGACTGCAATTATAAATAATACCGCCATAGATAACACATTAATCGATTTAGGATCACCCATCAATATGATGACCACCGCAGTTTTAGAATCTTTACAATTGGGACAATTTCTTCGACCTACCCCTTCCATATTGGAACTAGCAGACCATACTATAGTAAATCCTGCTGGAGTCCTGGATGACATTATTGTATCAGTAGCTTAATGGGAATACCCCATCGACTATATGGTCATAGAATCAAAGGATCCTACTAAAGGACATCCTATTGTCTTGGGAAGACCATGGTTAGCTACTACCAATGCTTTTATAGGATGTAGGGATGGGGAGATGACCATTTCCAATGGGTTGTCTACCCAAAGACTTATTTTATATCCCCTAGAACAACCAGTAACTAAAAATTCATGGTGGTTAAATTGTTCCTTTGGGGAAAAATATTTTGATGACCTTTCCTTTCCTAGTGATTTCTCTTGGGAATTACAGGAGTAGACTACTAAGAATGTATTGAATCGGTTCATTTCCTCCACCACTAGTATAGATTTTCCTCTGTCGTTTGCTAAATTTGATCAAATATTTGGAGATGAGTTTAAGGAAACGTTGGCTCTCTCAATATTTATAGAAGAACCTTATGTCTTCACAATATAAGAGCATAGGGGATCTTTCACCATACCTTGTGAAGTCGGCCCTGAAAAATTTCTGCACATAAATGCAGGGTTAAGTGAAGATCAACAAGCTCAACTATTTAAGGTTCTTAAAAAACAAGCTGGAGCATTCGCATGGGAACACACTGATATGAAGGGTATGCACCCTGACACTTGTATTCACCACATTTATAAGGATCCAAATATACCACCTGTAAGATAGCCTTAGATTAGGAGGATGAATCTTGCTTTGAAGGATATATTAAAAGAAGAATTACAAAAACTTCTTACCGCCGGTTTCATCTATCCTATTTCTGATAGCAAATGGGTGTCTCCTCTAGGGGTATTTCCAGAAAAAGTTACAGGGAAATGGTGAATTTGTGTTGATTTTAGGGAACTGAACAAAACCACTCTAAAAGACTACTTTTCGTTTCCCTTTATTGACCAAGTATTAGATACCTTGTCAGGTAAGCATTATTTCTCCTTTCTTGAAGGATGAAGTGGATACAATCAGATCCTAATAGCACCTGAATATCATGATAAGACCACTTTTACATGTCCTTGGGGGACATTTGCTTATCGAGTTTTTCCATTTGGCTTATGTAATGCACCTGCTACTTTTCAGCGAGAAGTCTTAGGCATCGTTTCTGATCTTATACATGACTTTGTCGAGGTATACATGGATGATTTTACAACCTATGGTAATACTTTCCAGGAAGCTCTTGACAACCTCAAGAAAGTTTTGATCCGATGTTAAGAGATAAACTTGGCTCTTAGTCATGAAAATTGTAAAATGTTACTGACATAAGTTATAGTTTTAGGACACCAAATTTCTTCTCAAGGAATTAAGGTAGACCCTACTAAGATCGAAGTAATAGTTGGCCTTCCCTCTCCAAAAACCCAAAAGGAGGTGAGAATGTTTCTTGGTCATGCAGGCTATTATATCCATTTTATTGAAAACTTTACAAAGATAGATGCACCAATGTTTAAATTTCTCATAAAATATGTAGAATTCCAATGGACAGAATCTTTTCAAAATGATTTTGAGATTTTGAAAGCTAAACTACCAGTGGAACCAATACTTAGGGGCCCTAACTGGACCCTTCCCTTTCATATATCTATTGATGCTTTCGATACAACCATAGGAGGAGTCCTAGGCCAAAAAGAAGGACAATCACCTTATGCCTTTTATTTTATCAGCAAAAATATTTCTCCTAACGAACTAAACTATACCGTTACTGAAAATTAATTTTTGGCAGTAATTTATTCTATTAATAAATTCCGCCATTATATTATAGGGTACAAAGTTTTTGTGCACACCAATCACTCTGCCATTAGATTCTTAATAAATAAACCAATCACCAATGGTAGAGTTACCCGATGGCTTCTTCTATTACAATAATTTAATATTACCGTCATTGATCGACTTGGTAAAGAAAACTTAGTAGGAGATTTTCTTTCTCGTATACGACATGATAGTGATACTAAACCTATTGATGATACTTTTCTTGACAAACATATGTTCACTGTATCTATTCAAACCCCTTGGTTTGCTGATATTGCAAACTATCTAGCAACTGGAAAAGTACCACACCATTTGGCTCCATACAAGAAACACCGCATAATAGTACAAAGATCTAACTATTCCTGGGTTGATAATGACCTCTTTCTCACTTGCACGGATCTTATTATCAGAAGATGTGTGTGATAGGATGAAATGACAGACATCCTCCGAGCATGCCATGATGGACCATGTGGAGGACACTTTTTTGATAGATATACAGCATACAAAGTACTACACTCTGGTTATTACTGGCCAAGCATTTTTAAGGGTGCTTCCAAGTATGTTAAAGGATGTGATAGTTGTCAAAGAACGAGTAGACCCACAACATCAAACCAAATGCATTTACAAATTTAGGTCATGATTGAGCCCTTTGAAAAATGGGCCCTTGATTTTGTAGGACCAATATCTCCCATGTCTCGTAAAAACAAGTATATCTTGGTTTGCACAGATTATGTTACCAAGTGGGTAGAATCTAAAGCTTTGTTTAGGGATACAGAGAAATCTGTAGTATAATTCATATATGAAGAAATATTTACCCGATTTGGTGTACCCAGATAAATTGTCACAGACTAAGGTACTCAATTCACTTCCAAATTAATGGAAGAACTCACTACAAAGTATGGTATCCGACATTGCAAGTATTCACCTTACCATCCTCAGTTTAATGGCTAGGTAGAATCAACCAATAAAGTATTAAAAGCTATTTTAACCAAGACCATTCACTTACATCATAAGGATTGGGCGGATAGACTTCCACAGGCTTTATGGGCCTATAGGATAACATGGAGAAATACTACTGGACATACCCCCTATGAGCTAGTATATGGAAAAAAATTCCTTTTACCTATTGAATTTCAAGTTAAAACCGTTTGTATGGTAGCACAGTTAGGTATGGGTTTGGACGAAGCATGGAAACAATGAATCCTACAGATTAATGAATTAGATGAAACTAGACAGGATGCGCTCCAAAGAACCATGCTAATACAAAATCAATGGAAGCATTGGCATGATAAATTTATCAAGCAAAAGAAATTTACTATTGGAGATTGGGCATTACTATTTGATTCATAGTTTAAAAACTTTAAAGGAAAATTAATTACCCATTGGTTGGGATCTTATGAAGTAGTTACAGCTTTTGACAATGGACAAGTAAAAAATAAAACAATTGATGGTTCTGAAGTTTCCTTTATAGTGAATGGACATAGACTTAGGCTTTACCATCAACCAACATCTAGATAGGATTTCATACAAAATATTTTACAACACAAAGAAATGGAATTGATTTAAGAGGAAGTTATTCCTCCTCCTCCTGATCTATGAAATCATTTTGGGTTATCATCACTTGCATATATGTAGATATATTTTTTCTTCTATGAATAAATAAGATTCACTTCTGATAAAATAAATTATATGTGACTCTTTTGCTTTCTATGTTTTTATGAATAAATTGAATCATCTAACAAGTGGTTTTGCAGTTTGATCATGGATAATTTATCTCTATAAGCAGCTCATGAAGTATTATCTGGAAAAGGTAATTACGTTCATAAGTTATCTTAACTTTTCTTAATTTGTAGTTTGTAGTGACAATTAAGGATAACTCCTTGCATATCATTCTTAACCGCTCCTTTTATTATTCAAATAGTTTCTGATATTTTGATTCATACATATATATTTCTGATTTGTTATTTTGAATAGTGCTTGATAAGACCTATTTCATTATCATTCATCTTGTGCCTATGGATTACTAGTTCATCCTATACTTGTTATCAAAACTGGTCTCTCAAATATCTCTTTGTGATAACTCGAGAGTAGTTGGAATTTTTACCTGTGGGGATCATTACTTATCTTTTATGAAAACGATGGATTTTAAGGTCAAAGAACAACTTTAAGTTATTCTCTTTTGATGTGATTTATGATTAAGGCCAGTATGAAAAGCTATTTTGTAAGTTTATTCTATAAAATTGAATTATGTGTTTTATCAGGGCTTAACACACTCTAATACCAATCGGCTTCTATATATTTAATATCATTATATACAAGGAAAACCCATCAGGGTACTAAATAGGCCTTCTGGCAGTGGGTCAATGCTAAGTAAAAACTTAAAACTAGGAAGCTCGATAAATGCAAGTAAACCCACTGAGGTACTGAATAGGCTCACTGGAAGCAGGACTATAATTGCATGGTACCAAGATAAACCCATCAGGGTACTGAACAGGCTCACTGGAAGTGGGGAAATATTAGGTAAAGAGGTCTGGTTAATGCACTAATATGCACATGATTCGTAAAATAATGATTATATACAGGAAATTTTTCAAAAAAGTTATAAATAAAATGTTAAGGCCCATTATCTTTAATGTCACTTGAGAATCACTGTAAGTTGGGCTTGGCCCTGACCATCTAATTCAATCAATACCTAGGATGTTATTATCCTAGAAATGGGACCCATAGTTACATCTCTCACACACTCTGGGGTACACTTAAAGTATTTTATGACTATATATCTTTACAATGAGGCATAGATATCTAGCTTTTCCTATGGCATTCTTTCGATTATATTATTGTCTCTTTATATGGTATTTCTAAGCACTGTTATTTCTCATAGAAATACATATCTGAATCACTTTCCTTTACTAGTCATTTTTTCTTTTATTTATAAAACAATAACAACATACTCGCACTTTTTATTATCTAAAATAAACTGTTCTTCTCCTCTGCATGAGGACATGCCATATCTTTGGTTTGGGGGAGGACTAGGAAGATTCAGGACAAAATATTTCTCTGCTTTTATCTTTTATTATTATTATGACAAAATTGCTTATCTCTGACAAATGTTAAAGTGTTTTCAGGTTATAGCATGAAGCATGTTTTTACAAAAATATATCGATCAATCAATATGAAGGATTTGATGGAAGACTTTACGAAGGATCTGAATAATGGTTCAGATAATGGTCTGAATGAGATATTGTGGTATTATAGCATGAATTATTAAAATTGTCAAATTTTGTTTTGGAAAATAGTTTTATTTTTGTATGCATTCTTAAACCTTAAATTTTCTTTAGTTATCATTTTACTGTTCGCATCTTTTTGTTTAAATACACATGAAAACTATTTTTCTTGTTAACTCAAAATGTTATTTATGCATTTGTGATATATGTTCAAGCTGTCCAAAGTTTTACTTTGGACATGGTTGAACTAACTATAAACTTTATAAGTTTATTTATCACATGCATATGCTTGTTAAATGACACACATATTGAATTTTTCTATAATAGCATGGTCTCCTAAGAAATCGAAATATTTTACTATTCCATCATTTTTCTAAGACTGGTAAAATATTTTCTATTTTGACATAAAATAAATATTCTTTTATAAGACTACAATTTATATTCTTCCCTTCATTCGCCAAGTAGAAGGCAGTTACTAGCGCAACTTTGCCTTCTTCCCTAATGATTTTCTTTTTGCTCAGTGGGACCTAGAATTTCTCTGGTTTGGGGGAATGTTGAGCCTAATTTCGTTACCATTTTTTGGTGAGTAAATAACACATTTAAACACACATTTTATTATCTCTAGTATGTTTTATGTCATGCAGATCGTTATTTTAGCACAATGTAAGAAAAAATTTGATGTTATTATAACTTTGATTATTAATATCATTTTTATGATTTTATTAACTCAAAAGTATATTATTTAAAGCATATTTAATGTATTATTTGATATGTATTTTTGTTTGCAGATTTTATAGTTCGTTTGGGAAAAATTAACACCAAAACGCATTCAGCCTTCCTTTTGCACCATATGTCCAGCTCATCATCCAGCATGGCATTCAGCTCGCCCATCAGCCTATGCATTGTTAACATCCAATATTAGGAATTAAACGTTGAAGAAGTCAGCAAACCATTTTTTTGATCACGTGCCCACGTGATAGCATAATCAACAATATAGAAGGATCGTCGGTGCATTGATTTTGTTTCTCACGCATTCAAAGGATGGACCATTCTAGAGAATTGTTTCTTTCATGATGGTATTGCTTACCACCACATCACCATCCCATGCATTCAATTGAAGAAGCGCCCTCATTCTAAAAACATATTGTGTGTGCTCTTCCATATTCACCATGATGCCATGTTTTCCCTAGATCGACGCACATCCAACTCGTGACTCAGTGTTCCGTTCAGCTCGTTGTTCAGCTTGCTCATTAGCCTCTATGTTGTCTATAATCAGCTTTGGGAATTTAAACATGAAACAACCACAATCAATTGATTATCCACGTGTCTGATCGCACACCAACTTGCAAACTCACACACTTGCGCTGATGAGGGACTTACATTCTAGAACCTACTACTGTGTACAAGCCTACGCTCACCACCAGTCCATCCTCCATGTTAAGGAAGGGGTCGTCACCACATCAAGCACATTGAAGAATCTTGTTTATGCTAAAGAAGGAGTAGACTCGCCACATCACGCCACGATCACATTGAATGAAAAGATAGGCTATGCGCTGGTTGCAAATCAATTATGTGCTTTAAAGATTGTCTAAAATTAGAGAGAAGTCAACCTTTGCAGGTCAACTTGCTCATCTCTCATGTAAACTATATATATTATTATCTGAATACAGAGCAGATTTAGTCATAGTTGGTCAGAGATAGTCAGTTAGTCATAGTTTTTATAAGCACTGTAATTCTGTTTTTGAATCTGAATAAAGAGCTATATGCATTGTTGTTGAAGATTGCGTTTAAGTAGGAGTTAGAAGGCTTCACCCTTGATTGTTGAGAGGGCCCCTCATCAACCAGAGGTTCATTTCTTTGTTTAATTTAGTTCCTTCTTTTCTATTTTAGCTAGTTTAGTTTAATTTCCAATTTGTTTTCATTAATTAATAGTAAATGCTACTTCATTTCCTGTATTGCATTAGCTTAGTTTTATTTCAGCAGTTAAATAAGTAGATGCGCGCATAGATTTGTTTTGAGTCATTTGTTTTCTATCATTTGCCTTCAGTTATTTTCTTTCAGTTATTTAAATTACAGTTATTTCAATCCAGTATTGCTTTCAGTTTGTATTTCAAATATATCAAATAGTTTTCTTCCATTAGAATTGAGTCTTGTTTATGTATTTCTTGTTATGAATTTGCTTCTATAGAATAGTTTGCTTTCATTTAGATTTAGTTAAGGTTATTTATTTCTTGCCATGAATTTGCTTAAGTTAATTTCTAGTTTGTTTAAATTAATTTCCAGCTTATTAATTAGTTTAATATGCAATGCTTTCTTTTTGTTTAAGAGTTAATTTAAAGATAATTTTCTGATTAAATAGGTTTGTTTATTGATTCCATGCATTAGGTTTAGAACTGCATAACTTCAGCTGAAGAATTAGTTTATTTAGGTTAGTTTTTACAATTTTTACTGTACGGATTGCCACTCTGAGTGTCTGTCTAGTCTGCCATTCAGTCGCCCTTTACAGACTTACTGTTCAGTCTGTCATTTAACCATTGGTTCTGTTTTTACTATTTTTTTATGTATTTTCAGATTGTTTCTAGTTTTGTTTTGTTAATATTTGGATTATGTTTGTAGTTGATAATTTTATTTAAGCATTACAATTAAAATTTGATTGTTTTAGGTTATTGATTAAGTTTTAATATTATTTTCTTTTCACCTTAAATTAAATATAGATTAAGTTGTTCTTATTTCTTAAATATTTAAACGCTGATTTTGTTTTACTGTTGTTTCATGTCATAGTTATCTTCGTTTGCATATAGAGTTTAGGATTAGATGTATTAATTTCAAGAGGAAGTTAAATTATTTGTAATCATAGGAATCATTCTTGTTTTTGGTATGTGTTTATTGAAGAATAAATTTTAAATATCTTTATCAAGTTTTCTAGTTGCTTCTGTTTATTATCTTTTATTAAGTTTTCTACTTGCTTCTTTCAAAATTTTTATTTATTAATTTGTCTACTTGCTTCTTGTCATTCTTATCAGAATCTGTTTTATTCCCACCCTTACAATTATTTTTTCCTTTCTTTTTATTCCTTCTAGGTTGCTGGCAACCTTTTGGGTTCAATGATTGCACTGAAAGTACATCCGCCAATTGGGTAGGAAGAGACGAAGTCATAGCTTGTCCTGACGCAAACTGGTTAAGTGATAACTGGCTCACTTGTTTCGTAACCAAGATTGTAGGTTTGGTACATGCGGAGACAACAATACCATCGGCATGTGGCCCAGGTTTAAACTTGGGGTTGAAGTTGGATCGTGGAGCATTAGGTACGATCTTATAAAGGAGCCCAGACTGAGCATAAATCAAGTCCAACCATTGGGCCCTAAAAATAGCTTGGTCCTCATTTTTATCTCCGGATGTGGAAATATCCTTCCTGATATAGGGTAAAAATGACTTGAGGAACCATTCTAGAAGAAACTCTGGCGGTATAAAGGATTTAATTAATCTCTTTTGTCTATGCCACTCTTGAATGTGATCTAAAATCTGGGTGGCTTTGTCTTGTTGAAATGTCGACAAGAGTTCATTATGGGAGTCATAATGCACGGGTAGCTGGAAGTGATCAAGAAAATTCATCGCTAGGTCATTGAACCAAGTATAACTCCCCCTAGGTAACTCTATATACCATTTCATGACAGGACGCATGAGGGTGCATTGAAATAGTCTCAAACGAATAGAATCATTGTTCAAGGAGTTTGAAGAGCACCAAAGATGGAAGGTCGTGACGTGCTCACCAGGATCTTCACTAGACTTGCCTTTGAATTTTGGAATGTCCGAAGGAAGTTTGGTAGGGACTGTCGGCCATGCCGGGTCATGAGATACAGGATCGTTTTTCAATATCAACAAATCAGGTATATTCAAAGTCGCAAGGAAAGGGATCCTAACTTGAGTAGGTTGGTTCCATGCTCCCTGATAGGACTCGTTCGCATAAGGTTGATTGCTATATACACTATGGCCTTGCCCAGTGGGATAGTAACCTCCTCCCATTTGACCCATAAAGGGTTGCATGGAAGCATTGTAATTTGGAGTACCATGAGAATAAGGTGCTACAAAGACATAATTAAGAGACTAGTACATGGGTTGATACCTGGATCCATAATGTGGATAGTTTTTTCTATAAGATGGTTCATAGGAAGGTCCATAAGAGGTTCCATAAGATGGACCATGAGATGGTCCATGGGAAGGTCCATAAAATGGTCCATAGGAAGATACATGTCATGCTGACACATAAGGAGGCACATGGCCTTATGACACTATGGTGTGAGAAGAACTAGAATGGACATGGCTAACAGTAGAACTTCGGCCTGAAGTCCCACTAGAGTTAGGAGGAGGATGCGTCATTGTTATACCTAAATCCTATCACAACCATGTGATAAGACCCTTAACTTCCATGTTTTCCCTTAGTCCCAGCACTTAGAGTGGAAACTTACTTTGTTTGTCAATTCTACTTGAAAAAACACAACACCGTGCTTTCCTTGTGGCCCATGAGTGGTACCTTGCTTAGCATCACTTGTATCCTATTTTCAAGAAGCGGTGCCATCGCCTATGGTCTTTGGTCCAAAAGAATTTCTCATCTAAATCGCTCTGTCATAAGAGAAGAAAAGTGGTACCCTAGGTAAAATGGGAAAAAGAGAAGTTTCTCAAAGATTCTAGATCATGAGCCTCGTGTCCTCCCTTATCCCTATCATTATGGGTCAGTTGAGCTCGAGATCCCCCATGGTAGGATCTTAGAGCCACCTCACCCACAATTCTCTCAACTATTCCTATCCATTGAGCCTTATAAATACAAGCTCATGTCCATAGTTTAGGTGGAGAACTATAGAGGCATTGTTATGCTATTGGATTGACCACTTAGTCCAAGTCATTGGAGAGCATAGAGAGAAAAGTTGGAGCTTATGGGGATGAAGTGTTTGTCTCATGGAGGTGCTTGTCGACACTAAGGAAATGGTTGTAACATTATCCATACATTCTTAATTCAAAGCTGATTTCTGTCCCACATTACTGTTGTTTTGATTTCACATGTACATGTTGTTAGATTCCTTAGTCACTAACCTAGATAAGTAGATGATTTTCTAGTAGCTTTGATGTGTTTACATGTTTGATCTATTTGCAGGTACACAGGTTCACTATCAAAGTATCAATCCAGGTGTCTATGACATTCAGGGAAGGTCTTCATCGTTTGTCATTCACTCATTTGTTTTGGATCTGAACCATTCAGACCAGGGGAACAACTTATGTTCACAAAAGGTACAATATTCCTAAGTACAAATCTGGAGACTCCGATGGGGAGCAGAGCATATCTCAATTGATCCTACATGAAAAAACTCAGCACCGCACTTTCCTTGTGGCCCATGAGTGGTACCTTGCTCAGCACCACCTGTATCCTATTTTCAAGAAGCAGTGCCACCACCTACGGTCTTTGGTCCAAAAGAATTTATTATATAAACCGCTATGTCATAAGAGAAGAAAAGAGGTACCCTGGGTAAAATGGGAAAAACAGAAGTTTCTCAAGGCTTCTAGATCATGAGCCTCGTGTCCTCCCTTATCCCTATCATTATGGGTTAGTTGAGCTCGAGATCCCACATGGTAGGATCTTAGAGCCACCTCACCCAGAATTCTCTCAACTATTCCTATCCATTGAGCCTTATAAATACAAGCTCATGTCCATAGTTGAGGTGGAGAACTATAGAGGTATTGTTATGTTGTTGGATTGACCACTTATCCCAGGTCATTGGAGAGCATAGAGAGCAAAGTTGGAGCTTATGGGGATGAAGTGTTTGTCTCATGGAGGTGCTTGTCGACACTAAGGAAATAGTTGTAAAATTCTCCATACATTCTTAATGCAAAGCTGATTTCCATCCCACATTACTGTTGTTTTGATTTCACATGTACATGTTGTTAGATTCCTTAGTCACTAACATGGATAAGTAGATGATTTTCTGGTAGCTTTTATGTGTTTGCATGTTTTATCTGTTTGCAGGTACACAGGTTCACTATCGAAGCAGCTTTCTAGGTGTCTACGACATTCAGGGAAGGTCTTCATCCTTTGTCGTTCACTCATTTATTCTGGATCTGAACCATTCAGACCAGAGGAACAACTTCTATCCGCAGAAGGTGCAATATTCCTGATAACAAATCTGGCTACTCCACTGGGGAGTAGTGCATACCTCAGTTGATCTGATCTTCCTCAGTTCTTGAACTCTTGTCTGAATCCAGGCTCCATCTGCAACTCTCTTTAGTCAGATCTGCCATCTAACTCAGTGAATTTTGGTTTGAAACTTTTATATCTGTTCAGATCTAAATTATTTCAACTTTTTATGCTCTTTTTTACAATCAATCCATCAACTTTTTCCTTTATCTAATCAATTTATAACTAGATCTTTCGTTCTCCTTTGTGTTTTGGATCTATTCAGGGAACTACTCATGTACTATTGGTAACAAGCGGTGCCACTGCCTAAACTCTATTAGCAGTACGCAGTGCGACCTCCTAAACTCTATTAGCAGTATATAGTACCACCACCTGAGTCCCGTTATCCAGAAGCGGTGCTCATCCAGAACCGCTCTGTCAAGACCCCTCCAGCTTGGTGCCAGGCAGGCCTTGTTCCAAGACTACTTTTTTCTCATTTTTTTGCAAAAAATTGAGTTTGTTTGCTTTCAACCTTGCACTGTCATGCTTGTGTGTTAGAGTCTGAATGCTTATGGTTTGAAATTCTATGGTAAAACATTGGTTTGATTGAATAATTCAAAAGCTAGACTAGGCTTGTTAATTATCCATTTTCTTATGTGCTTGTTGGTTGTGATTGTGAAAGGAATTCTTTTTTGAAAAGCTTAGGTTGTAGTGAGCTCCCTTTTCATTTCTGTTATAAATACTGAAAGAAATACCATTTGATTAGCATCTTGATTTATTTTTTTGATTCCATATAGGACTTCTTTTTGCTTGTTAAAAAGATATTTTTTTTACTGAGATTAGGTCATTATCATTATTCAGCATAAGGCATTGGATCTCTGATTATCCTCACAAGCTTTCAGGTTCTCTCTGTTCTTTTGTCTCTTTTTCATTAGCACTATCTCATCAAAATAAAAAATATTGTAGTTTTAAGTTAGATCTATCTATGTCTGAAGAAAAATCGAAAAGTAGAGTGCATATGCATGTAGTGTGCTTCTTGTTTTTCTTTTAGGAACAAAGACTTCCCCTTTTGATTGCTTTCAGAAAAGAAAAATGAGTTTGGAAATTGTTGCTTGTCTTTGATTTCGATTTGGTCAAGACAGTTGTTTGGAAATTTTTGGTTTTAAAACAAAAGAAAATACTCTCTTTCCCTCCCGTAGGTAGGCATACAACAAACTGTAAAGTGAAATATTTGCATATGCATACCGCATGGTTTTACTTTTTCTGTCAAAATTACATGCATTCACCTAACCGTCCACTTTAAAATTAATGGTAGTAATAGGTTAAAATTTACATAGCAATTTGAGTAATAGGTTAGAGACGTGATCAGGCATCGTTAAGTGTAGGAGTTGTCGTTACTCGTCCGCATTACATCCCGGGACTCGCGCAGTTATTCCACATACCGTCTATATATTGAACGGACTCTCACATACCCTTGAGCTATATAGAAAGGTACTTCACGTACTCAATTGTATATCAAAAGGCCCCTTGTGAACGATTATGCATTAGATAACACTACTATCGATTTGAGCTCCCACGTACCTTGCGTATATCGGGATACCCCACTAGGATACCTTATCCATCTAAGAAAATCACTTTGGCTATCTTTCTTGGAGCCATACACTGAAAAAAACATTTGGGGATATTACTATGCATGTACCCTTGAGGTATATCACGAGTGGCACCTTGTTGAAAATTTTGGTGAGAGACCTGACTATCTTAACTCCTCCTGTCATTTAAGTTTTCTTGTTTTTCCTATAGCTTGAGAAGGGAAATTTTTGGTGTGTTTTCTAGTTTTTTAGACCCTAGGTTAGATAGGAGCTATACAAACTGGCTGAGCTAATACAGTCTAGAAGAGTACGGGGCTTACCACCTGATTTTATTCCTATTTCAGGAGAAAATCCAATGGAAGCTATTGACCAAGTGTTATAGCGGATTTCACCACACTAGGTGAATCACACATTGTATGGCCTTCCCCTATCCCGCTGCAGACTCATTGACCCCATGGACCACATTTTATCCTTTGATGTATCATTGATCATCCCCACAACTATATAAACTATGATATATGCGGCTTTTTCCTCAATAACTGCGTACATACACGGGTTTGACCCCTATAGTCACGTACATCGGGATGTATGAATAATCCAAATCATTTTGGAGTTTTCCTTTACTTGGATCCGACTCATTTGACTCCTGGCCTTCCATATGCCTTGAGATCGCTCGGATTCGACCCTTCATTATTCCTTGTGAAGCTATATAAGGAACCCCTTGGTACATTAAAGAGGGGGGAGATAAGAGAGCTTTGAGAGTAACAAAACTATAGTCCATTGTTGCCAGAACTATACTTGAGTCTGCATCCCTTTGTCCCTTTGGAGCACTGTTGTGTTCTTCCCAATCTTGCCTTTGTTAGTGAGCTTGCTATCGGAGTGATGGAGGATTGAGGTGGTGGAGGCCCAAGTGGGGGAATTCAGTTTCTCCGGTTCGCAGACGTGCCATCAGAGGTTGTCACTTGTAATCTTTGATTCATATTAATAGAAATATCTTTTCCTGTCCAGTAATGTGTATTTGAATGAATGTTGCATCCATTGGAATATGTAAAATGCTTATACATTATTGATTATATATGATAGAATAGATCTAACACCATGAAATATAGTATGCTTGTATTGTTTACTTGTTGTTGAGGACGTGATATAACAATTCAAGTTGAAGATTGGTAACCTCAACGGGGATCTACTTCAACCGTCCGAAATAAGGTACGAGGTTCGATCCTTTAGTGTTAGATTGTTTTATTTCTATTGCATATTGGGAAAGATTGATTTCTGGAGTCTAGCTGTCTATTGTGGTACCCCAAGCCATAGGAATTTCTCTCCGTAACAGAATTGGCGACTCCACTGGGGAGGTCCCTTGTTTTTATTTTGGGGTTTACGGGCACAATGGGCTTGATATTATTGACTTGCTCTCTATTTCTCCTTGTTTCTGTGTCACATTTTATAGTATGTTCATCCATTGACACTCCCCTTTATTTGTTTGACCCCTGGCCTGCTTTTTACCACTGCCTTCTCTGTCCACCTAGGTTTTTGGCCAAAAGTCGCATACATACGCGGATTTTTGGCCAAAAGTCGCGTATACACATATATTTTACACTAAAATCCTTTTTTATACGTAGGTTTTTGGCCAAAAGTCGCGTATATGGGCCTTCCCATGCGGGTTTTTGGCCAAAAGTCGCGTATATTGGCTTTTCCACGCGGATTTTGGGCCTAAAGTCGCGTACATAC
>LPNX011048821.1:30371-70468 GCA_001517045.1 Pseudotsuga menziesii
TTGTCTAGGGAGTGTGTGAAATCCTTTATATAACCAGTGTTCTTAGGAAGCTCCTCTCAAAAGGGAGTCAAGCACGAGGCAGTGTGAGCGGTTATTGATTGGGATGACCCCTAGTCATAACTGAGTAGCATCGACGATATTTCCAGGATTGTATTCGTATTTGGGGGCTCTTTCGAGAGTTTCGGGCTTTGCTACCCTGCCCATACGGTCAATCCCGCCTGCGATTGTCCGCCTGAGCTTTGATTATATTGAGGTGACCTTAGTGACCTTACCTAGGATATCGAGGGGGTACTTGTAGAGGTTATTCTGCATGTGTCCTGGCCAGGTAAAGGTCGGACAGCACAGTCGCTTTATGCGTTGAAGCTGAGGGCCACTATAATTGGTTACGTACCTCCGCTTGTAGTGTATGGGAGTTTCGAGCCTCTCCCAGGCGAGACATACCTACTACATTTGGGAGCTCACATATCCTCCCCTTGGTTTTCTTGTATTGTTGGCTGTAGATTTTCTTAGGAGTGTGCTCTTTGTGCACTAGTTGGCCTTTGGGATCGCGGTTACTCTAGTATATTTATGCTCTCTTGAGTTCAAATTCTTTTATTTTTGGCATGCCTAGTATCCTATCACCTGTCTTGGCCTTAGTACGGACACTGGTGTTAGACTTGGGGGCATCACAACCCCTTACCGTGCTCGTTGATTTGGGAATGGTCATATTCCATCCTTTACTTCATTTGTGGAGGCCTTTTATTCCCTTCGCTCGGTCTTTACACCAGTGGTCACCCTTATGGGGGTGGTAGTGTATGCGTGAACATTGGGTCTACACCTTGGTTTCCTTTTTATGTCTCATCGTTCACCGCATTGTTTCCTTTAGGGTGTTGTTGTCATGATCATTCCTCCCTATTCCTTATATTCTGGATTCTTTATTTACTATTTTGGGTTGTTTTGGTCTTATATGGTTGTCATGTAGGGTCTAGTTTTTGTACACTCTCTCCGAGGTTTTGACCCGTTCGTTCCTTTCACAGGTATTATGTCTGAACTGGCATATAGGTTAGGATTTCACATCCGCTTGCACTTATGCATTGCCTTATGACCGTTCCATCTTAACCTTAGGTACGAACCCATTCCATAGTATCACGGAACCTTCATGCTGATGTTAGAAGTGGTACTATGTGAATGGTAGAGTTTTCCTATACATGGGTGTCCTAGTTAGCTCCCCTTGGAATTTGGTACCCATGCTGTGAGTCCTCTCTTAGGTTCGGGAGTCTGTTGTATAGTATTGCCATGAAATTTAGCAAGAGCCTCATACTCCTCTTGATCTTATGCTGGCCTGTATCCCCCCAGACTCCCCTTATGACAAGTTGTGAATGCATTATCATGAGCTTTTCCTGTCTTATTGAGCTTTATGCCGGCTCCCCTGACATTGCGTTTCAGCCATATAGCCCGAGCTTGTCTCATGTCTAGCCATGCAGAGCCATTTTATATATCCTTCGCAGCTTGATTCCCCTTTTTTTTTACCGGGAGGGGATTTTCCCCCGAGTGTCGATATCCTACACATGTATCCTTGCATTGAGCATAGGTATGTTCCACTGCATGGAACTAGTTTGTTTTCCCTTATGACACTCGTCTCCTCCTAGTCTGTAACTATAAATCTAGTTTATTCTTTTTTCAAGCTTTTCAAATAACTGAAAAAGACCAAAAAAATAAAAAAACCAAAAAGGCGGACAAGGAAAGATATTATCTTTGGAAGCTGTCGAGTCGTGTCGCCTTCAAACAGAGCACTGTATATCACATCCGTTGGTTGGGTTATAGTTTGACTTCAGGAGCTGTACTCGTTTATCTGAGCTTATCTCCACCAACTGGTTAAGCTTCAAGTCCCTATGGAGCCTCTATTGATGCCTCCTGCATCATAGAGATGTCCCAGTTTGTATATCAAGTCTATGCTGCCTCTTTTCAGTCACCATACGCCGTTATACTCTTGTTCGAAGGAATTTGAAACTTGAGTCAGCCATTCCCAGTACAGTTACTGGTTCGTGCACCTTATGATCGAGTTCTTCCATATTATACAGCTTTGCTGAGTACCTCGTGTTGGATGATGGGGGATGCCTTAATTCCCTCCTTCTAGCAGATTTCATCCCATCGACTTCAGATCATTTATTCTGGGATTGGAGTCTAGAGTCATTCTGAGTGCCTTGAGACTTGCAGTCATCAGTGGCAGGTTCTCTCGCCATCGAAAATTTTGGGAATACATCAATGTCCCCTGATCGATGGAATCTCTCAAGTGTTCAACCTCAACACATTTATTCACACTTGTTAGTTTTCACTCTAGTACCTTGATTCCCATTTTCATTATCGGTGGGTAATCTCGCGTCTGTTAATGGTATACATCAATGACCGGTAATCAGACGATGGACTACTATGTTCGACCTCGACACCTCTATTCGCATAGTAGGACATGTACTCGTAGTGGTTTGTGTAGAAGACCTTCCAGTTTGGTGACATCCACTATATGCTACCTCCTTGATCATGCCAGTGTTAATGAGATTTCAGCTCTCGTGACTTGATCCAGTGTATGTCAGACATTTCCAGCCTACGGAGATCTTGATCTATTATATATCTTTAGCCTATGGAGATCATGGTCCGTTATATGTTGTATATCTTCATCATGGAGATTTTGATATATGTATATTGTACGTGGTGATGACCACATATGTTCTATCATGTTTCATGCCTATTCATGGCCATTGTACTCTTATGTATCTGGGACTGCTAGATGTATTTACAGATTATATGCAGAGTTGTATTATGGTATTATGCTGATTGGGTGGCTGGTTTTCCATTTGGGTACTTTCATCACTTCATTTCTGGGATGGACTTATAATGTATTTGGGCCATTGTATAACCCCTCTGATCTCATACATTAGGGGGCATCTGTTATAGCGGATTTCACCACACTAGGTGAATCACACATTGTATGGCCTTCCCCTATCCCGCTGCAGACTCATTGACCCCATGGACCACATTTTATCCTTTGATGTATCATTGATCATCCCCACAACTATATAAACTATGATATACATGGATTTTTCCCCGATAACCGCGTACATACGCGGGTTTGACCCCTATAGTCGCGTACATCAGGATGTATGAATAATCCAAATCCTTTTGGAGTTTTCCTTGACTTGGATTCGACTCATTTGACTCCTGGCCTTCCATATGCCTTGAGATCGCTCGGATTCGACCCTTCATTATCCCTTGTGAAGCTATATAAGGAACCCCTTGGTACATTAAAGAGGGGGGAGATAAGAGAGCTTTCAGAGTAACAAAACTATAGTCCATTGTTGCTAGAACTATACTTGAGTCTGCATCCCTTTGTCCCTTTGGAGCATTGTTGTGTTCTTCCCAAGCTTGCCTTTGTTAGTGAGCTTGCTATCGGAGTGATGGAGGATTGAGGTGGTGGAGGCCCAAGTGGGGGATTCAGTTTCTCCGGTTCGCAGACGTGCCATCAGAGGTTGTCACTTGTAATCTCTGATTCATATTAATAGAAATATCTTTTCCTGTCCAGTAATGTGTATTTGAATGAATGTTGCATCCATTGGAATATGTAAAATGCTTATACATTATTGATTATATATGCTAGAATAGATCTAACACCATGAAATATAGTATGCTTGTATTGTTTACTTGTTGTTGAGGACGTGATATAACAATTCAAGCTGAAGATTGGTAAGCTCAACGGGGATCTACTTCAACCGTCCGGACCAAGGTATGAGGTTCGATCCTTTAGTGTTAGATTGTTTTATTTCTATTGCATATTGGGAAAGATTGATTTCTGGAGTCTAGCTGTCTATTGTGGTACCCCAAGCCATAGGAATTTCTCTCCGTAACACCAAGGAGCTGCTACCACCTCCTAAGTGGGAGAGAATGTGATTGCAGAAAGCAGAGGACCATATCCTTCACACTCGCCTCCCTTGGTCCAACAACCTTCTAGGGTAATACTTCATTCCATTCTCCCACAGAAGGTCATGTTGATGATACTACCTGTCCAGATTATGGTCCCAATGCTCAATTTTGGGATACCTATATAGGACAAGCCATTTCCTCATTTGGAGCCCGTTAAAATTTTCTGAAGAAGTTTCACTGGATGAAGAAGAACATAGACAATACCAGGCAGCTATTCTCCATGCACAAGAGATTGAAAAGAAAATAGATGACATATTGGGCACACCACCATCATGTTCTGTAGGTGTTCCTATGGGATATCATTCACTTGTTGATTCTATGAGACCCATTGAACCGATTCTAGATCACACAGTGACTCCACATAACCTAGGTCAAACTACCAACCCCACCACCTCCCATATTATGTATGTTCCCAATCCTCCCAAGTATTCCACACTTGGTGCTCAACATTCAATTCCTGTTTCGTCATTACCTTCTAGTGCTGAGGGGAAACTCCTAGTGTGACCTACGTTATCTGGCACCAAAATTGTAGCTAGTCAAGGATAGACCTCTGGTATAGAGAAATCTACAGTTTATGTCCCTCACACCCACACTAATGTGGTTAACCCCCCATCCAGTTTAGGTCATCCCTTGGGGGCACAACCTGTAACCAATCAAACCTCTTGGGGTTATGGTTATTTAGAAAATCAAGTACCTGTAGGAAACATTAGTTATCCACCCAACCCTACAGGAATGCCTTATGCTAGAATTCCATATCCTGGTAATACTGTCATGCCATGGGGGCAACCTAACTGGTCCTACATGCTAGCTATGGGGGGGATACCTATACATATTGCATAGTTTACCTTTTGGTTTCAATATTACATAAAAATGAAACTATTCCTGAGCGTAGTTCATTTTCTATTTCAAAATCATTAAAAAATGAAGTAGGTTACCTTAAGTATAGTTTACCTTTTGGTTTCAAGCTTACATAAAAATGAAACTAGGTTTCAAGCATAGTTCTTTTCTATTTCAATCTTGTGTAAAAATGAAACAGGTCATTTTGAGCATAGTTAATACTATGTGTTAAGCTCGTTAAAAAATGAAGTAGATATCCTTGAGCATTCTTTCAACTGGTCTTCGACCTCGTTAAAAACAGTAAGATGGTGTTGAGCTTACTTTTCATTTTCTGTGCTCTAGTTAAAACATGAAAAGTGGTCTGAGCTTAGTTTATTACTTTTTCCTGCACTGTATTCAAACATGAAAAAGGTTAATAGAGTCCTCTTTAAGATCTTTTTAGACTCTTAAAATGTGAAAATATTGTCGACTGAACTTGTCTTCTTCATGCTCATAAAAGGATTTGAAGAGTCGTCTTCCTGGTGACAGTTTACCCCTTTTTCGGACCAGGGGGAACTACTTATGAAAAATGTATACTCCAACCAATCATGACTGGAAGAGTTCTCTTTGGAATTATTTTATACTTTTTCAGGCTCTAGAGACTAAATTGTAAGAAAAAGGACCCCTCGAAGTCTTCTTTAGTTTCTTCAGACTCTCTAAACATGAACTACAATGAGTTTTCTTTCATTGGACTCATTAAATTAAACATTGAAAGACCCCTTTTTGGGAACGAACCCATCCTTTCTCAAGTTCATAAAACATATGAGAATGGACTTATCTCTGAATAAGCTACAATGAGTGTTTTCTACCCTCTTTGAACTCGTAAAAATGAAAAGCATGCACTCATCAATTATAATGGGGAAATTCAGGGAAGGGAAATACATTTAATTTGGAATAATGGTAGTCGTTAGTCACCTTTGAACATGACACTTGTCTACATTTCATTCAGTCAATTGGGTATTCATATTGTCTCCGATTCGATCCACTTTCATGAGTCATGTCACTCCTTTGAGTCTCTCAAAGAATGCATTGTCCACTGTTGCATTGTGTTCCGCCTCATCAAGTCAATGTTGCCAAGTCTTCGGTCATGTCACCTTATGTTCAAAAGGGAAATTGTCTTAATATTTTTACACCTGCAATCAAATTTTTTTTTGTGTCAGTTACTTTTGAGTCAGTCTTATGGTTACATCATACTTAAAATTCCAGAACTTTGTTCCAAGTTTCGTGTTGTCGATGTGGGATTCATCACGGCCCTCCTTCGATGAGACCATTCCTTTCAACTTCAGCTCATCATCTAGGAATTACTCTTAGAAAAAATTTAGTACCTTGAATTCTGAATGCATTAATGATAGATTCTCTCTCTCTCTACATAGGTTCATATCATTGACCTTTTATTGATAGATTCGACTAAGTGTTTGACATGAAATCATCTATTCACACTCAGATGATTGTACTAGGGTGCCTTGGGAATCATTGGCATTAATGGTGATTTCCCTCGCACTTGTTAACGATTCACATCATTGACCGGTAATCAAGTGGTTTCTTCCATGTTCAACTCCAGATCATTGTAATCACATGGATAAAATCGTACTTTGTGGAAGACGAGATGAAGACCCTAGGTATTTGTTAAAAGAACTCATAGCGTTATCCCCAGGTTGAGATGGAAGTATATTGTATGAATTCCTTGCATGGATCCACATTTGTATGGTCATGGATGTGCTCAAATTTGTGTTCATTTGACATAGATATACAGTGTATTTCTAGTAGCTATGTCCCAAATTTGAGTCCTCTATCACATGGATCTGTGTTGTATTATAGTAGCCATGGTTGTTAATCTCTCTCATGGATCTTTCTTGTATTGGTCTACAGCCATGATGAGGACACATTTGTTCATGAGTCAAAAGTATTGATGTATTGTATATGTGTGGTTGATGATCTCCGATCAAGATGATTCTTGCCTTGAAGTGATAAATTTCTCTTCCAAAGCTCTCACCTATCATATCCCTCTATCCTCATGCTTTGGGGGGCATTATGTTACACATAAATATCATCATCATCATGTGATGCGATCCCAAACATCAGCATTTTTCCTGAATCCCAAATTATGAAGTAAAACACTCACCCATATATCAATCTTGCATATGAAAATCTAGCACCGCTCCTGCCTTTAAGTCAATAGGCAATGCCTTCTTCAGCAACGCCTTTACCGTCTTGACAATAGGTAGTTCCACCACATTTACCTCTTGTAAAAGGCACAGTTCTTCCCTATCACCACTCTGTCATAGTGAGCAAGAAGTGGTTCCCTTGGTAAAAAGTTAAAAAAGAGGTTTCCATGAAGCTTCTCGAAGGAAGGCTTCGTGGCACCCTTATTCCTACACCTAAGTATCATCTCAACTCAAGATCCATCATTTTGGGATATCCTATCCACCTCACCCATCATTTATCAACCATCCCTATCCTCTCTTAGCCTATAAAAGCAAGCTCATATCCATGGTTGAGGAGGAGAAAAGTTATGCTGTTGAATTGACATTATGGCCTAAATCAGTAGGGTGAGCATAGAGGGATAAAGTAGGAGATTTTGGGGATAAGATATCGACATTGTTAAGGATCATATCTACACTAAGGAAAAGGTTGTAAACTTCTTCTTCATCTTAACGAAAAATTGGTTCCTTTCCCATAAAGTATGTTGTGTCATTATCATGTATTTTATTGTTTGATTCCTTAGTCACTGACATAGAATAGTGGATCATATTCTGGGGATTTTTTTATCTCATTTATTGGTTTCCATGTGATATTGAAGGTACATCCATGAAGAGATATCATTGCAGGAAACACCTACACTATTTTATCAAAGAGACTCATTCCAAATCTCCACCCATTCTAGGGAAAGTCTTCCAATTCTGTAGTGAACTATTTGTTCTAGATATGAACCATTCAGACTAGAGGAACAAATCCTGTAGATAGGAGGTGCATTTTTCCTAGCTACAAACCGCTACGAGTACATGTCCTACTATGTGAATAGATGTTTTGAGGTCGACATAGTAGTTCATTGTCTAATTATCAATCATTGATGTATATCGTTAACAAACACAAGATCACCCACCGATAATGAAAATGTGAATCAAGGTACAGAGTGCAATCTAACAAGTGTGAATAGACGTGTTGAGGTAGAACACTTGGAAGAATCCATCGATCAGGGGAGATTGATGTATTCCCAAAACTATCGTCAGCGAGAGAACCTACCACTGATGATTGTAAGTCTCAAGGCACTCAAATGACTCTAGACTCCTATTCCAGAATAAATGATCTGAAGTCAATGGAATGGAATCCACTGGAAGGAGGAAATTAAGGCACACCCCATCAACCAACATGAGGTACTCAGCAACACTGTATAATGTGGAAGAAATCGAACAAGATTTGCATGAACCAATAACAGTACTGGGAATTCCCAACATGCAAAGTCAAGATAACTGAGGAATGGCCGACTTAGGATTCAACTTCCTTCAAACAAGAGAATAAAGGAGAATGGTGACTGAAGGTAGGCAACATGGACTCGATATGTAAAGTGGGACATCTATGTGACAAAGGAGGCATCAACAGAGGCTCCATAGGGACTGAAATTTTAACCAATTGGTGGAGATAAGCGCAGAGTAACGAGTACAACTCCTAAAGTTAAACTAATAACCCAACTAACAGATGTGATATATAGTGCTTTGTTCGAAGTCGACACGACTCGACTACTGCCAAAGATAACATATTTTCCTGCCCGACATTTTGGTTTTTTGATTTTTTTGGACTTTTTTAGATATTTTGAAAAGCTTGAAAAAGAATAAAAGTGATTTATAGTACAAATGTAGGAGGAGACGAGTGTCAGTGAACAAGAAAACTAGTTCCAAGTAGTGGAACATGCCTATGCTCAATGTAAGGAGATATGTGCACGATAACAAAACTCAGGGCAATGTATCCTCTCGGTAAAAGGGATGATCAAGTTGCAAAAGATATGTTGAAAGGATCTGCTTGGCTAGACATGAGACAAGCTAGGGCTATATGGCTGATAACTTAAATTTAGGGAGCCGACATAAAGATCAAGAAGGCAAGCAAAACTCAAAAAATGCAATTACAACTTGATATATATAATGGATTCCTGGGGAAATGGCCAACATAAATTTCAAGAGGAGTATAAATCTCTTGCTCAAATACATGTAGGGACTAAAAAGGACTCCCACAACCTAAAGGCGAAATGTCAGCATGGGCACCAAATGAAAAATAGGATCTAACTAGGGAACCCATGTATATGAAATATCTACCATTCACATAACACCACTTCTAACAGTATCAAGAAGGTTCCATGACATCATGTATCGGGTTTGTACCTAAGGTTAAGATGGAACAATCATAAGGTCATGGAAAACGTAGGTGAATGTGAAATCCTAACCTATATGCCAGTTTAGACATGATACCTATAATAGGCATGAAAAGATCAAAGAATCAGTCAAACCACACTCAAAATGGGCTCCTACAACATCATATTAGTCCAAACGGTCTAAAATGGTCAGAAACGGCCAAAAACTATAGGAAGTGGGTAAAAATTTCAATTTTTTTCTATAAAATACTGAAAAAATAAAAAATTTCATACCATTTTGAAAATTCACCCACCATAGTGCTTTTGTATCCAGAATTTGAAGAGCTGATTCTGGGAGCATCGTCCAGCAAAATCACTCCATGTTCGGCCCAAGTAATTACTCATGTCCTCCTCTTTCACTTTCATGCATAAATTTTTAAATTTAATGGTCATTTTTTTACTTAAGCCATCCCAAATAGTGCGTTTTGGTCCATGCAGAAATCAGGTCGTTTTCCGCATATACGGATGGGTATCCATGGAAAATACCACAATACCCGCGTACATACGTGGCTATTTCAAAAATAGCCGCGTACAGGGCCATGAACATGATTTTCAAGGGAAAACACTCATGAAACTTGGCAATGTTTGTGTAGGATGGTGCTAGAATGGAGAGAGAGAGAGAGAACATGGTGATGTTGAAGAGGCTGTGTAGGCTGATATCATGGGTCAAAAAGTGCTAAGGGCTTGAGGATTATATAATTCTTTGTGCCTTGGAAGCTTGAGGGCTAAGCCAAGGTGTTGAGCCTCATTTTGTTACCATTTTGGGTGAGTAAATAGCACATTTAAATAGATATTTTATTATCTTTAGTATGTTTTATGTCATGCAGATCGTTATTTCAGCACAAGGTAAGAACAAATTTGATGTTATTATAACTTTGGTTATTAATATCATTTTTATGATTTTATTAACTCAAAAGTATATTATTTAAAGCATATTTAATGTATTATTTGATATGTATTTTTGTTTGCATATTTTATAATTCGTTTGGGAAAAATTAACACCAAAACGCATTTAGCCTTCCTTTCACACCATATGTCCAACTCTTGATCCAGCTTGGTGTTTAGCTCACCCATCATCCTATGCACTGTTAACATCCAATATTAGGAATTAAACGTTGAAGAATTCTGCAAACCATTTTGTTGATAACATGCCCAGGTGATAGCATAATCAAAAATCTAGAAGGATCGTTGGTGCATTGATTTTGCCATCATGTTTTCGTTGCTCACACATTCAAAGGAGGGAACGTTCTAGAGAATTGTCGCTGTCACGATGGTATTTATTACCACCACATCACCAGCCCACGCGTTCAATTGAAGAAGTGCCCTCATTCTATAAACCTATCATGTGTTCTCTTCCCTGTTCACCATGATACCATGTTTGTCCTAGATCAATGCACATCCAGAGCACGACTAAGTGTTCCATTCATCTTGTCATTCAGCCTACTCATCGGCCTACACGTTTTCCACAATCAGCTTTGGGTATTTAAACATGAAACAACTACAATCAACTGGTTATCAACGCGTCTGATCGCACACTAGCTTGAAAACTCACATGCTCACACTGATGAGGGACCTACATTCTAGAACCTGCTGCTGTGTACAAGCCTGCGCTCACCACCAGTCCATCCTCCACGCTCAGGAAGGGGTCGTCGCCACATCAAGCATGCTGAAGAAGCATGTTCACGCTAAAGAAGGAGCAGACTTGCCACATCACATGACATCACGTTGAATGAAGATCTAGACTATGCGTTGGTTGCAAATCATTATGTGCTTTAAATATTGTCTAAAATTAGAGAGCAGACGACCTTTGTAGGTCAACTTGCTCATCTCTCATGTAAACTATATATATCAGTCTTTGAATACAGAGTAGAGTTAGTCAGAGTTGTTCAGAAATAGATAGTTAGTCATAGTTTTTATAAGCACTGTAATTCTGTTTTTGAATCGGAATAAAGAGTTGTATGCATTGTTGTTGAAGATTGAGTTTGAGTAGGAGTTAGCAGGATTCACCCCTGATTGTTGAGGGCCCCTCATCAACCAAAGGTTCATTTCTTTGTTTAATTTAGTTCTTTCTTTTCTATTTTAGAAAGTTTAGTTTAATTTCCAAAATTTTTTCATTAATTAATAGTAAATGCTATTTCATTTCATGTATTGCATTAACTTAGTTTTATTTCAGCAGTTAAATAAGTAGATGCGTGCATAGTTTTTTTTTCAGTCATTTGCTTTCAGTTCAATTTGGTTTCAGTCATTTTAGTTACAGTTATTTCATTCCCATATTGCTTTCAGTTTGTTTTTCAAATATATAGAATAGTTTTCTTACATTAGAATTTAGTCTTGTTTATGTATTTCTTGTTATGAATTTTCTTATATAGAATATTTTGCTTTCATTTAGATTTAGTTTTGTTTATTTATTTATTTCCATGAATTTGCTCAAGTTAATTTACAGTTTGTTTAAATTAATTTCCAGTTTATTAATTAGTTTAATATGCAATGCTTTCTTTTTGTTTAAGAGTTAATTTGAAGATAATTTTCTGATTAAATAGGTTTGTTTATTGATTCCATGCATTAGGTTTAGAACTGCATAACTTCAGCTGAAGAATTAGTTCATTTAGGTTAGTTTTTACCATTTTTACTATACAGACCGCCATTCAGACTGTCTGTCCAATCTGCCATTCACTCACCCTTTACAGACCTACTGTCCAGTCTATCATTTAACCCTTGATTCAGTTTTTACTATTTTTTTTATGTATTTTCAGATTGTTTCTAGTTTTTTTTTTTTAATATTTGGATTACGTTTGTAGGTGATAATTTTATTTAAGCATTACAATTAAAGTTTGATTGTTTTAGATTATTGATTAAGGTTTTATTTTTATTTTCTTTTCACCTTAAATTAAATATAGATTAAGTTGTTCTTATTTCTTAAATATTTAAACGTTGATTTTGTTTTACTGATGTTTCACGTCATAGTTATCTTCATTTGCATATAGAGTTTAGGATTAGATGTATTATTTTCAATAGGAAGTTAAATTATTTGTAATCATAGGAATCATTCTTGTTTTTTGTATGTCTTTATTGAAGAATAAAGTTTAAATATATTTATTATGTTTTCTAGTTGCTTCTGTTTATTATCTTTTATTAAGTTTTCTACTTGCTTTTTCGGTTTTCTATTTTTTATAAGATAAGTTATCTTTTTACCCCAGCCTTCTGCTTAAGGAGTAGTTAGTTGATTATTTGTCAGTTCAGTTGTTATAATTCCTTGTATGAGTTAGTGTCTGAAGTTATAAGTATTACTATTTATATTTTCCTTTGTAGTAGTTGTTTAAATTTGATATTCCAATCCTATCCCATTATTTAGATAGTTTTAGGAGTTTGACTCGGTTTTTTATCATTCTATATTTTGTTTATTAAAATATCTCCACGACACCCTAGGAGCATTTTTACCTTTGCATATATTTTGTATCAACTCTAAGCCTACCAGCCCCAGTCGATAATTAAATATTAGGTGTATTTAAGATAGTAGAAAACACCCAACAGTTTGGCGCCGTTGTCGGGGAGTTGTTTTATAAGTTAGAATAAATAGGTTTCCTTTATGACATTTAGATAGATAGATAGATTTCTTTTATATTACATAGAAAGAGGGAGGGGAGAATAGTAAGATGCAAAGACGACTTCACTACAGAATTCCTGGAATTTCCATGGTGTAACATCCAGACGCATCCACTATAGTGGGGTGCTCCAAAGCCTTGTTGTTCTTTTGTTGCATTTGTCATATACTTGTTTCTCTTTTTAGAAATGACACATCTGTTATAACAGGCGCCCCCAAATCTAGCAATAATAGTAATAGAATAAGTTTCCTTTAATTTAGTTTTATTTTCATGAACAGACTTAGAGATCCTCGGGGTAGATTTATTAAGGTAGAAAAAGCTATCGACATTTCTGCTAACTTTTCCAGGGGACGTAATACCCCAACTAGTAACTCACCAAAAAGGTATCAAAAAACACCTGAAGGGAGTAATTATGCTTGGAAAACTAAAGAAACTCTTCCAAGAGATATTACCAAGGGAACCATAGAAGGATAAGGAACCTTTCCCGGAGGTCCTGAGGACCTCATTTCGGAAGAAATTCGAAAGGATCAACCACTAGTAACCTCTAGTTCTCCACTAGTCACACAACCAAAGGATACGACATTTTCACTAGTAGGAAGTCTGAACTTTGTTGACTTTGTTGATCCTGAATAGGTCAAAGCCCTCTTTGGAAACCCCTTAGATACATTCATCTCACAAATTGAGACATCCACAGTAGAACCTACTTCCCCACTAGGGTTCAATAAGAAAACAGTTGACCAGGGGAAGATCTCTCCTGAAACAGAGCATGGGAACGCTCCATTATCTCCTCGAAAGGAGCTTCCTAGGTATATTTATATTAAAAACCAAGCCTATATGGAGGGACAGGGAGAGAACAAAGATCATAATGAAGTTAGAAATAACGAGGGAGAAGGAGAAAATCAAACTAAGGATACCTTTGGGTTTCCTATTCTAGACAATGTACTAGACGTAAATATGAAAAATATCCCTCCTTCTTATTTACCTACCTTTTATGGAAAAAGTAATGAGGACCCAGACACATTCCTGTTCGAGTTTGATATTCTCTGTAGGAGCTATAATTATCTACAAGACTCTCACAAACTAAAACTCTTTCCCGCTACATTAAAATATTCTGCCTTGCGATGGTTCATGGGATTAGGTGAATCCACTATCAGGACTTGGGATGACATGAGAACCTCATTCTTGTGAAAGTATCAAGAATACTGCAAACCTAAAGATTCTCAACAGGATATATTCAAGATACAACAAATTGATGCTGAAATCTTAGAGGATTATCTCGAAAGGTTCGTTTATACACTTCATAAATCAAAGTATTATGACCTTTGAGAAGATGCAGTACGTACACTTTTTCTCAAAGGAATCTTTGAGGACTTGCTAGAGAGTCTTAATCTCATGGCAGCCGGCGATGTTTCTCATAAAACTTTTGCACAGATCATTGAGATGTGTAAAAATTATTCTAGAAGTAGGGGGAAAGTTGGGAAAAAAATTCGAGAGCCTTATAGTAGAAATGTAAGAGGAAACGTTCCTAGTTCAGGAGGGGTTACAAGGATGGAATTGGGTAACCTATTAGAAAATTTTAAGACTGACATCTTAGGAGCCATGGGTTCTCAATTAGATGCTTTACAAGGAAAGAAAAGGAAAGATGAAGAACAGGTAGCAATGAGTATTTTCTGTCCAAGGTGTAGAACAAAACATCCCCAATAGGAATGTCCGTTAAATGATATCTCTTTATGTGACATCTGTACAGAGGAACACCCGACAAATAACTGTCCATCCTTTCCTGGATTGCAAGCCATCTGTAAGAGTGGGGATGTAGGTGAAACATCTAGGAGGCCTCCTTGGCAGTCTAGAGATCAACCAACATACCAAAGTTTTCCACCATAATCCCCACCCTATTACTCTCCATACCAACAACCCCAACAATGGAACAATCCTAGTTGGCAGAATTGGCCACCTCAGTATCCTCCTCCTCAATTTCCACAACAACGGTATTAGTCACAAGGGTGGAGAGGACAACCATACCCTCAGTAACAACCTATCCCTCCACCTAATCATCCTTATCCTCAAAATCAATCAAATTTCCAGCAACATTTGCTTGGATTTGTACCTCCAGTTCCTCTCATTACACAACAACCTCATTACTTCCAGAATACAAATTGTTCGCGACCGACATTATTACCTACACAATCAAAACCTAACCCTAATAATAAACCAACTCAAGCTCTTAACAATATTGATTTGCAAACTCTTCCATCATACTATACCTATACATGAGATTCAACTATGGTATAGAAGAGTTGTTAATGATAAACCCAGAATATCAGTCATCATTTGTGTGGAAAACAAAGAGGAAGAAGGTTCAAATGAACCTGTGAATGATGCCATCTTGGAGGATGTGAAAATTCCAAAAGTTCCAGTACCTACCCATCCTCCGCAAGAACCTATTCAAGAACAAAGAATTCCTCTATTCCAGCAAGATTAGTAATAGCAAAAACTTGTAGTTCATTCGGAGTATGATATCTTGAATGAATTAAAACAAATCTGTGTCAAAATCCCATTATTGCAAGATATTAAAGATATATCAAATTATAGTAAGGTAATAAAGGAATTATGCATTAAACTCCCAGGAAAGAAACAAAAAGAACCCCTTATAACTCATGTCATAGGAGAGATGTCTGAATATATGTCAGATCAGTCCCAGATTGCAAAATATACAAATCCAAGAGCCCCAGTAGTGACTGCAATTATAAATAATACCGCCATAGATAACACATTAATCGATTTAGGAGCACCCATCAATATGATGACCACCGCAAGTTTAGAATATTTACAATTGGGACAATTTCTTCGACCTACCCCTTCCATATTGGAACTAGCAGACCATACTACGGTAAATCCTGCTGGAGTCCTGGATGACATTACTGTATCAGTAGCTTCATGGGAATACCCCGTCGACTTTATGGTCATAGAATCAAAGGATCTTGCTAAAGGACATCCTATTGTCTTTGGAAGACCATGGTTAGCTACTACAAATTCTTTTATAGGATGTAGGGATGGGGAGATGACCATTTCCAATGGGTTGTCTACCCAAAGACTTATTTTATATCCCCTAGAACAACCAGTAACTGAAAATTCATGGTGGTTAAAATGTTCCTTTGGGGAAAAATATGTTGATGACCTTTCCTTTCCTAGTGATTTCTCTTGGGAATTATAGGAGTAGACTACTAAGAATGTATTGAATCGGTTCATTTCCTCCACCACTAGTATAGATTTTCCTTTGTCGTTTGCTAAATTTGATCAAATATTTGGAGATGAGTTTAAGGAAACTGTGGCTCTCTCAATATTTACAGAAGCACCTTGTGTCTTCACAATATAAGAGCATAGGGTATCTTTCACCATACCTTGTGAAGTCAGCCCTGAAAAATTTCTACACATAAATGCAGGGTTAAGTGAAGATCAACAAGCTCAACTATTTAAGGTTCTTAAAAAACAAGCTGGAGCGTTCGCATGGGAATACACTGATATGAAGGGTATGCACCCTGACACTTGTATTCACCACATTTATAAGGATCCAAATATACCACCTATAAGATAGCCTTAGATCAGGAGTATGAATCTTGCTTTGAAGGATATAGTAAAAGAAGATTTACAAAAACTCCTTACCATCGGTTTCATCTATCCTATTTCTGATAGCAAATGGGTGTCTCCTCTAGGGGTAGTTCCAAAGAAAGTTACAGGGAAATGGTGAATTTGTGTTGATTTTAGGGAACTGAACAAAACCACTCTAAAAGACTACTTTTTGTTTCCCTTTATTGACCAAGTATTAGATAACTTGTCAGGTAAGCATTATTTCTCCTTTCTTGACGGATGAAGTGGATACCATCAGATCTTAATAGCACCTGAATATCAAGATAAGACCACTTTTACATGTCCTTGGGGGACATTTTCTTATCAAGTTTTTCCATTTGGCTTATGTAATGCACCTGCTACTTTTCAGTGAGCAGTCTTAGGCATCGTTTCTGATCTTATACATGACTTTGTCGAGGTATACATGGATGATTTTACAACCTATGGTAATACTTTCCAGGAAGCTCTTGACAACCTCGAGAAAGTTTTGATCCGATGTTAAGAGATAAACTTGGCTCTTAGTCATGAAAATTGTAAAATGTTACTCACATAAGTTAGAGTTTTAGGAAACCAAATTTCTTCTCAATGAATTAAGGTAGACCCTACTAAGATCGAAGTAATAGTTGGCCTTCCCTCTCCAAAAACCCAAAAGGAGGTGAGAATGTTTCTGGGTCATGCAGGCTATTATCTCTGTTTTATTGAAAAATTTACAAAGATAGATGCACCAATGTTTAAATTGCTCATAAAAGATGTAGAATTCCAATGGACATAATCTTTTCAAAATGATTTTGAGATTTTGAAAGATAAACTACCAGTGGAACCAATACTTAGGGGCCCTAAATGGACCCTTCCCTTTCATATATCTATTGATGCTTTCGATACAGCCATAGCAGGAGTCCTAGGACAAAAAGAAGTACAATCACCTTATGCCATTTATTTTATCAGAAAAAATATTTCTCCTACCAAACTAAACTATACCGTTACTGAAAATTAATTTTTGGTAGTAATTTATTCTATTAATAAATTCTGCCATTATATTATAGGGTACAATTTTTTTGTGCACACCGATCACTCTGCCATTATATTCTTAATGAATAAACCAATCACCAATGGTAGAGTTACCCAATGGCTTCTTCTATTACAAGAATTTAATATTACCGTCATTGATCGACCTGGTAAAGAAAACTTAGTAGCAGATTTTGTTTCTCGTATACAACACGATAGTGATACTAAACCTATTGATGATACTTTTCTTGACAAACATATGTTCACTGTATCTATACAAACCCCTTGGTTTGTTGATATTGCAAACTATCTAGCAACTGGAAAAGTACCACACCATTTGGCTCCATATGAGAAACACCGCATAATAGTACAAAGCTCTAACTATTCCTGGGTTGATAATGACCTCTTTCTCACTTGCACAGATCTTATTATTAGAAGATGTGTGCGATAGGATGAAATGACAGACATCCTCCAAGCATGCCATGATGGACCATGTCGAGGACACTTTTTTGAAAGATAGACAGCATACAAAGTACTACACTCTGGTTATTAATGGCCAAGCATTTTTAAGGGTGCTTCCAAGTATGTTAAAGGATGTGATAGTTGTCAAAGAATGGGTAGACCCACAACATCACACCAAATGCATTTACAACTTTAGGTCATGATTGATCCCTTTGAAAAATGTTCCCTTGATTTTGTAGGACCAATATCTCCCATGTCTCGTAAAAAGAAATATATCTTGGTTTGCACAGATTATGTTACCAAGTGGGTAGAATCTAAAGCTTTGTTTAGGGCTACAGAGAAATCTGTAGTAGAATTCATATATGAAGAAATATTTACCCGATTTGGTGTACCCAGAGAAATTGTCACAGACTAAGGTACTCAATTCACTTCCAAATTAATGGAAGAGCTCACTACAAAGTATGGTATCCGACATTGCAAGTATTCACCTTACCATCCTCAGTCTAATGGCTAGGTAGAATCAACCAATAAAGTATTAAAAGCTATTTTAACCAAGACCATTCACTTACATCATAAGGATTGGGCAGATAGACTTTCAGAGGCTTTATGGGCCTATATGATAACATGGAGAAATACTACCAGACATACACCCTATGAGCTAGTATATGGCAAACAATTCCTTTTACCTATTGAATTTCAAGTTAAAACCGTTCGTATGGCAGCACAGTTAGGTATGGGTTTGGACAAAGCACAGAAACAATAAATCCTAGAGATTAATGAATTAGATGAAACTAGACAGGATGTGCTCCAAAGAACCATGCTAATACAAAATCAACGAAAGCAATGGCATGATAAATTTATCAAGCAAAATAAATTTACTGCTAGAGATTGGGCATTACTATTTGATTCACAGTTTAAAAACTTTAAAGGAAAATTAATTACCCATTGGTTGGGCCCTTATGAATTAGTTACAGCTTTTGACAATGGACCAGTAAAAATTAAAACAATTGACGGTTTTGAATTTTCCTTTATAGTGAATGGACATAGACTTAGGATTTACCATCAACCAACATCTAGACAGGATTTCATACAAAATATTTTACAACACAAAGAAATGGAATTGATTTAAGAGGAAGTTATTCCTCCTCCTCCTGATCTGTGAAATCATTTTGGGTTATCATCACTTGTATATATGTAGATATGTTTTTGCTTCTATGAATAAATAAGATTCACTTCTGATAAAATAAATTATATGTGACTCTTTCGCTTTCTATGTTTTTATGAATAAATTGAATAATCTAACAAGTGGTTTTGCAGTTTGATCATGGATGCTTTATCTCTATAAGCAGCTCATGAAGTATTATCTGGAAAAGGTAATTACGTTCGTAAGTTATCTTAACTTTTCTTAATTTGTAGTTTGTAGTGACAATTAAGGATAACTCCTTGCATATCATTCTTAAACGCTCCTTTTATTATTCAAATAGTTTCTGATATTTTGATTCATACATGTATATTTCTGATTTGTTATTTTGAATAGTGCTTGATAAGACCTATTTTCATTATCATTCATCTTGTGCCTATGGATTACTAGTTCATCCTATACTTGTTATCAAAACTGGTCTCTCAAATATATCTTTGTGATAACTCGAGAGTAGGTGTAATTTTTACCTGTGGGGATCATTACTTATCTCTTCTGAAAAAGATGGATTTTAAGGTCAAAGAATAGCTTTAAGATATTCTCTTTCAATGTGATTTATGATTAAGGCCAATATGAAAAGCTATTTTGTAAGTTTATTCTATAAAATTGAATTATGTGTTTTATCAGGGCTTAACACACTCTAGTACAAATCGGCTTCTGTATATTTAATATCATTATATATAAGGAAAACCCATCGGGGTACTAAATAGGCCTGCTGGCAGCAGGTCAATGCTAAGTAAAAACTTAAAACTAGGAAGCTCGATAAATGCAAGTAAACCCACTGAGGTACTGAATAGGCTCACTGGCAGCAGGACTATAATTGCATGGTACCAAGATAAACCCATCAGGGTACTGAACAGGCTCACTGGAAGTGGGGAAATATCAGGTAAAAAGGTCTGGTTAATGCACTACTATGCACATGATTCGTAAAATAATGATTATATACAGAAAATTTTTCAAAAAAATTATAAATAAAATGTTAAGGCCCATTATCTTTAATGTCACTTGAGAATCGTTGTAAGTTGGGCTTGGCCCTGATCATCTAATTCAATCAATACCTAGGATGCTATTATCCTAGAAATGGGACCCATAGTTACATCTCTCACACACTCCGGGGTACACTTAAATTATTTTATGACTATATATATTTACAATGAGGCATAGATGTCTAGCTTTTCCTATGGCATTCTTTCGATTATATTATTGTCTCTTTATATGGTATTTCTAAGCATTGTTATTTCTCATAGAAATACATATCTGAATCACTTTCCTTTACTAGTCATTTTTTCTTTTATTTATAAAACAATAACAACATACTCGCACGTTTTATTATATGAAATAAACTATTCTTCTCCTCTGCATGAGGACATGCCATATCTTTGGTTTGGGGGAGGACTAGGAAGATTCAGGACAAAATATTTCTCTGCTTTTATCTTTTATTATTATTATGACAAAATTGCTTATCTCTGACAAATGTTAAAGTGTTTTTCAGGTTATATCATGAAGCACGTTTTTACAAAAATATATCGATCAATCAATATGAAGGATTTGATGGAAGACATTAGGAAGGATCTGAATAATGGTTCAGATAATGGTCTGAATGAGATATTGTGGTATTATAGCATGAATTATTAAAATTGTCAAATTTTGTTTTTGAAAATAGTTTTATTTTTGTATGGATTCTTTAACCTTAAATTTTCTTTTGTTATCATTTTACTATTAGCATCTTTTTGTTTAAATACACATGAAAACTATTTTTCTTGTTAACTCAGAATGTTATTTATGCATTTGTGATATATGTTCAAGCTGTCCAAAGTTTTACTTTGGACATGGTTGAACTAACTATAAACTTTATAAGTTTATTTATCACATGCATATGCTTGTTAAATGACACACATATTGAATTTGCTATAATAGCATGGTCTCCTAAGAAATCCAAATCTTTTACTATTCCATCATTTTTCTAAGACTGGTAAAATATTTTCTATTTTGACATAAAATAAATATTCTTTTATAAGACTACAATTTATATTCTTCCCTTCATTCGCCAAGTAGAAGGCAGGTACTAGCACAACTTTTCCTTCTTCCCTAATGATTTTCTTTTTGCTCAGTGGGACCTAGAATTTCTCTGGTTTGGGGGAATGTTGAGCCTAATTTCGTTACCATTTTTTGGTGAGTAAATAACACATTTAAACACACATTTTATTATCTCTAGTATGTTTTATGTCATGCAGATCGTTATTTTAGCACAATGTAAGAAAAAATTTGATGTTATTATAACTTTGATTATTAATATCATTTTTATGATTTTATTAACTCAAAAGTATATTATTTAAAGCATATTTAATGTATTATTTGATATGTATTTTTGTTTGCAGATTTTATAGTTCGTTTGGGAAAAATTAACACCAAAACGCATTCAGCCTTCCTTTCGCACCATATGTCCAGCTCATCATCCAGCATGGCGTTCAGCTCGCCCATTAGCCTATGCATTGTTAAGATCCAATATTAGGAATTAAACATTGAAGAAGTCAGCAAACCATTTTTTTGATCACATGTCCATGTGATAGAATAATCAACAATCTAGAAGGATCGTCGGTGCATTGATTTCGTTGCTCACGCATTCAAAGGAGGGAACATTCTAGAGAATTGTTTCTTTCACGATGGTATTGCTTACCACCACGTCACCATCCCGCGCATTCAATTGAAGAAGTGCCCTCATTATAAAAACCTATTGTGTGTGCTCTTCCATATTTACCACAATGCCATGTTTTCCCTAGATCGACGCACATCCAATTCATGACTCAGTGTTCTGTTCATCTCGTCGTTCAACCTGCTCATTAGCCTCTATGTCGTCTATAATCAGCTTTGGGAATTTAAACATGAAACAACCACAATCAATTGATTATCCACGTGTCTGATCGCACACCAACTTGCAAACTCACACGCTTGTGCTGATGAGGGACTTACATTCTAGAACCTCCTGCTATGTACAAGCCTGCGCTCACCACCAGTCCATCCTCCATGTTAAGGAAGAGGTCATCACCACATCAAGCACGTTGAAGAATCCTGTTTATGCTAAAGAAGGAGCAGAATCACCACATCACACCACGATCACACTGAATGAAAAGATAGACTATGCGCTGGTTGCAAATCAATTATGTGCTTTAAAGATTGTCTAAAATTAGAGAGCAGTTGACCTTTGCAAGTCAACTTGCTCATCTCTCATGTAAACTATATATATCAGTATCTGAATACAGAGCAGAGTTAGTCATAGTTGGTCAGAGATAGTCAGTTAGTCATAGTTTTTATAAGCACTGTAATTTTGTTTTTGAATCTGAATAAAGAGCTATATGCATTGTTGTTGAAGATTGCGTTTGAGTAGGAGTTAGAAGGCTTCACCCCTGATTGTTGAGAGGGCCCCTCATCAACCAAAGGTTCATTTCTTTGTTTAATTTAGTTCCTTCTTTTCTATTTTAGCTAGTTTAGTTTAATTTCCAATTTGTTTTCATTAATTAATAGTATATGCTACTTCATTTCCTGTATTGCATTAGCTTAGTTTTATTTCAGCAGTTAAATAAGTAGATGCGCGCATAGATTTGTTTTGAGTCATTTTTTTTCTATCATTTGCCTTCAGTTATTTGCTTTCAGTCATTTTAGTTACAGTTATTTCAATCCAGTATTGCTTCCAGTTTGTATTTCAAATATATCGAATAGTTTTCTTCCATTAGAATTCAGTCTTGTTTATCTATTTCTTGTTATGAATTTGCTTCTATAGAATAGTTTGCTTTCATTTAGATTTAGTTATGTTTATTTATTTCTTGCCATGAATTTGCTTAAGTTAATTTCTAGTTTGTTTAAATTAATTTCCAGCCTATTAATTAGTTTAATATGCAATGCTTTCTTTTTGTTTAAGAGTTAATTTAAAGATAATTTTCTCATTAAATAGGGTTGTTTATTGATTCCATGCATTAGGTTTAGAACTGCATAACTTCAGCTGAAGAATTAGTTTATTTAGGTTAGTTTTTACAATTTTTACTGTACGGACTGCCACTCTGAGTGTCTGTCCAGTCTGCCATTCAGTCACTCTTTACAGACCTACTATTCAGTCTGTCATTTAACCATTGGTTCTGTTTTTACTATTTTTTTTATGTATTTTTAGATTGTTTCTAGTTTTGTTTTGTTAATATTTGGATTATGTTTGTAGTTGATAATTTTATTTAAGCATTACAATTAAAATTTGATTGTTTTAGGTTATTGATTAAGTTTTATTATTATTTTCTTTTCACCTTAAATTAAATATAGATTAAGTTGTTCTTATTTCTTAAATATTTAAACACTGATTTTGTTTTACTGTTGTTTCATGTCATAGTTATCTTCGTTTGCATATAGAGTTTAGGATTAGATGTATTAATTTCAAGAGGAAGTTAAATTATCTGTAATCATAGGAACCATTCTTGTTTTTGGTATGTGTTTATTGAAGAAATTTTTTAAATGTCTTTATTAAGTTTTCTAGTTGCTTCTGTTTATTATCTTTTATTAAGTTTTCTACTTGCTTCTTTCAAAAGTTTTATTTATTAATTTTTCTACTTGCTTTTTAAGTTTTCTATTTTTTATAAGATAAGTTGTCGTTTTACCCTAGCCTTCTGCTTAAGGAGAAGTTAGTTGATTATTTGTCAGTTTAGTTGTTATAATTCCTTATATGAGTTAGGGTATGAAATTATAAGTATTACTGTTTATATCTTCCGTTGTAGTAGTGGTTTAAATTTGATATTGCAGTCCAGTCCATGATCATTTAGATAATTTTAGGAGTTTGACTCGGTTTTTTATCTTTTGATCTTTTGTTTATTAAAATATCTCCACGAGAACCTAGGAGCCTTTTTACCTTTTCATATATTTTGTATAAAATTTAATCATACCAGCCCCAGTCGATAATTAAATATTAGGTGTATTTAAGATAGTAGAAAACACCCAAGACAAGGCTACTCCAACTGCTGGTGGATTACTGGGATCCATAATCTAAGACCTTTCAGCTGGATGGCATGTCAATCAGCATAGAAGTTGAGTACATATGCTTTATCATAGGTTTGTCCCATCGAGGGGAGGTGGTGAACCCCCGATCTCAAGGGCCAGTAGGCGGGTTGACTATAGAGGATTACATAGATATTTATTTCCTTCTCGATATAGAGAAGGTTGGGAGTCAAAACCTGACAAACTCAGTCCAGAACCTGGGGCTAAAAGCCATACTATTGGCATTGGGAAAAATGGCAGGTTTATCATCACTCCACCAGGCCTCAAGGCCAATGCTGTTGTATTCTGTAGAGTGCACACGACCTACGATATATGAATAGAGTACCTTGATGCTAAGCAACATGAAGCAACAACTTAGTGACTGCAAGATTGTTAGGGTACAAAATTTTGGGTTTGGAAGCATACTGAGTACATTATTTTTTGAGCGAGTGCTGGGGATAAACCCTAGATTTTACATTGCTCCACATGGAGTTAGGGATCTGGCTCAGCTACGCTGGTCCAATGTCATGTGGATATTGGGAGGGGGAAGGGTGGCTAACCCCTATCCAACCGACTTATTTCTCTAGTGGTGGAGACAGATAGTACCATAGATGACTATCCCTATACAAGGATTGAATTTTGTGGATATCCAGATATGCCCCTACCAATAGGAGCAACATATAGAGGCATAGGTAACGAACCCCAACTCACTTTTGTTTTTGAATTATTATTTTTTTTGTTTTTTGATATATGAAATCAAAAGACCTATTTTTGGTGTGACAACATATAATGATACTCTTTCATGTACATGCAGATGTGGGAATACGAGGGCCAGATGGATTTCCTCGTCATCGATAGAGGGGAAGAGGCAATGAGATCATGGGTGTGGATGTGGAGCGGACTCTCCAAAGCATTCCCACAAACTTTGTTTGCTTGACACAGAGGGTTTCCATGGTGCAAGTTGAGGACTTGCTTGAGGCCATGTAGCGCCAGGTGGTTGGAGTACCATGGGCATGGGTTTATTATTTTATCAGCTAGCTAGAGTCATGGTGTTCTACCATGATCAACACCCTCCTCCACCTCAAGCTTAGAGACCTGGGTGTATATTTTTTGTATGGCCGTGTAGTATATTTTGGTGGCAAAGAAGCCCCAATTTCATATATGACACTTATGACATCACCTTTTTTGGACTTAATGAAAAATATTTATGATGATCAATTATTATTTTATTTACATGTGTAAAATGTGTTTGTGAAATTCTTTTATTATCTGTGAAACAAATTCCAATCTAGTACATAGTTAGCATATGAATCAACAACTTGATTAAAATTTATTGTAATGTGAATGTATGTTATGCTCTCAAATTGTTGTTCTAGCAATCTTACACGTGAGAATATCTGTAACAATGTCGGATCCCTAACATGATACAAGCCATTAAGTTGTGAGACCGCTAGTTGTGAATCAAGGTGTACCTTAAGAGAAAGGACACCATGTGAAATGGCATCACGCAATAACTCAATCACGACACCATATTCAAAAAAATTGTTTGACGAAGGTCGTAAACATACGCCTCCTTAAGACATCACTTGACCCGTAGGAGTATAAATCACCCAAGCAGCCGAAGCTGAGTTTTGAGTGTGGTGGCTAACACCATCAACGAATCTTATGTAAACCGAAGACGCCATTGACATCTTACATAAAAAAATGAAATCTAATCACCAAACCCGATCACCATAAGAATACCAAACTATGCTATGCAAAATGTACAATAATATACAAAAATCATCCCTAGTTGAAGAGCATGCATAGTATTTCTTAAGATAGAGCCCATTTCTAGGTTCCGCCAAGGCTATCCCTTCATAATTGACCAAATAATAGGCATGGATGATTTTAGGGGCGAATTTTAGCCCAGTGGGCTATTTTTCCATGTTTTTCTCCCAAAAAACATTCGCTATTTTGCATTTTTTGAAGCCCTGTTTCGCCCAATTTTGATGGGGTAAATTTTTTTCACCCTAAAAATCACCAAATTATTATATAAACGATATAAAATCCTTGGAAATTAAAATATTTTTTGAAAAATATCGCCAAATTTTTTATAGTTGGCATTTTAAGAATTGGTAATATTCGCCAACATTTATACACTTTTAAATAAGTATGGTTCCTTAAAATCATCCCTAATAATAGGTGACTTTCTCTAAGACACACTTGACCACGTAAGGACCATGCCACATCGGGTGAAACTTTCCTACCCCCAAGGGTTCCTTAGCTTGATCCCACAAAAGGACCAATTCATATTCACTAAACCTCATAGGACAGATAGATTTATCATACTGGACCTTAGTACAATGCTTATTAACCTCAAGAGCCAGTAAAGAATCTTTATTGTACTCATCAAGCTGGTACAAGTGGACCAAAATTTCTTCCAATGAGGAAGTCTCTGGTAAAATCTCCATAGCTAGCTTCAAAGAAGAGATTTCGCATTCAACCGGTAATAGTGACTCCACCCCATGCACAAGATGATAGGGGAAAAAACTAGTGGCAGTATTTACCACGGTTCTATAGGCCCACAAAGAAGGATACAACATGATATGGCAATTATTCTTCCTTTGTGTGATGTATCGTTGGAGAATGGACTTAAGTGACTTGTTCACTGCTTCAACCTGTCCATTCACTTGAGGATAATAAGAAGAGGAATGATCTTTCTTATACCCTAACTTCGAAGACAACTCTTCCATCATTTTGTTCTAAAAGTGCCTACCATGGTCAGTGACAAGCTCCCTCGGAATACCGAACCGAGTGATAATCTTGTTAAATACGAAATGTACGGTTGTTTCACCATCGAATTTCATAGTGGGCATAGCCTCTGCCCATTTAGTGAAGTAATCATCAGCCACAACAATATGATGGTTCCCCTAGTCTAAGTAGGGTTACAATCCATAAAATCGACTACCCACTTGGTGAAGGGATCGATGGTGATAATGGGATGCAAAGGGGCACGACGTGAGTGCATATTCTGTGCAAAAACCTAGCAAGGGTGGCACCTATTGAACACATTAACGCAATATTTAAATATTGATGGCTAAAACTAACCCCCTCTCAATATTTTTTGGGTTGTAGAAAGCCCAGATAAATGACCACCACACGCCCCTCTGTGGCAATCAATAAGCATGACCTCATCCTCCTCATGAGTTAAGAAATGACGTAAAATGGAATCAATACCATGGTAGTACAAAGTATCTTCCATAATGATGTATTTTTTTGCTACCTGACGTAGTCATCGACACTCATCTCGTGAGAGGTGAGTAGGAACCTTCAATGTTTGCAAATAGACAATGATATCCCCATACCAAGGGTTCACATTTGAGATGAGAAATATATGCTCATCAACAAGAGAATCCTCATGAACCTCCCCTTCATCCATATTTGGAAAATCCGATATGAGATCAACAAATATTAATGATTTCTTCTATTTTTCCAAAACAAACTCGAGATCAAAATCTTGCAATATCACAATCTATTTATTATATTTTCCCCCAATCATCCTTTGGGTGAGGATGAATTGAAATGTATTAATGTGATCTACAACCAAAGTTTATCGAAGGAGGATGTAATGCCTCAAACGCTGAACCGCATGGACGGTGGTTAAGGCTAGCTTCTCAACATGGGTATAACGAAGTTCCACATCAATAAGGTTTTGGCTAAGATAGTAGATGACATGCTCATGGAGCTCCTAACCCTCTTGAACCAAGACCATACCAATCATCTCTTGAGATGCGACCACATAAATCAAGAAGTCATGACTATAGTCTGGTGGACTAAGCATGCGGGCCGATTCCAAGGATTTCTTCAAAGCATCGAAAGAATCCTAGGCCCGCTCATCCCAGTAAAAAGGGGTGTCTTTCTTCAACAAATGCATGAAGCCTTTGGTCAAATTGGAAAAATTGACCACGGACCTTTGCAAGAATTTCACCATTCCTTGTAAACATTGAAGAGGTCGAATGTTACATGGGGGAGACAATTGAGGTATTGCCTCAACCTTCAAGGGATCAACTCTAATGCCCTCCTTAGACACAATGAATCCTAGTAAATGACCAACCTTCACACAAAATATGCAGTTATGAGGATTTAACTGAATTTGATAATGATGGCATCTTTCAAAAACCAATCTCAATTGATACGGATGATGCACTCTCAAGTCAGAGTGAGTAGCTAGATCATCCAAATACACTTCAATAATATTTTTAATATCATGGAAGGCAAAGGACATGGCCCGTTGAAATGTAGCTCTGAGGTTTTTAAGGTTGAAGGGCATCTTTCAATATGAAAAAGTTTCCCAAGGACAAATAAATTCAGTCTTATGTTGGTCCTCGGGTTTAATCTGTATCCGATTATATCCAGAAAATCCATCCATAAAGGAGAAAACCTCACTTCCTGAACACTCATCCAAGATTTGATCAATAAATGGTGTAGGGAAATTGTCTTTAGGACAACCTCGATTTAAATCATGGAAATCTGTGCATATTCCAATCACTCCCTACTTCTTATCCATCGCAATGGGATTTGAAACCTACTCCATCAAGGGAATGGGATAGATGAAACCATCTTTGAGAAGCTTCTCTATCCCTGCTTTAATAGCGGGCGCTTTCCTAGGATTCATAGCATGCAAATGTTGTCGAACCAGTTTGGGATCTAGATACGTTTTTATTTCATCATCGACAATGCGAGGGTCTATTCCCAACATCTATTTGTATGACCAAGAAAAAACATCACGAAATTCCTTAAAAATATCGGTGTATTCTTCAAGCTCATTGTGGGAACAATCTGCCCCAATGTACACGTTCTCAATCTTACCAGGAACATGAGAAATATTGATAGGTATCGTTGGTGAAAGGTTAGCCATGTTCCCTTCAGTAATCTGACTAGGAGAGCTTAACAGGACCATGGGACTACCTAATTTCTCACTTAGAATATCCCTAAAGTCATCACACTCTAAACGATCAAGATTAGGAAGGAAATACAATCTATGGTACAACTCTCCCCAAGGTTGTTCTATCCCAGACATGGCCTCAAGAATAGCTTCATCCGACAGAAAAACATCATCAAGGCAGTCTTGAGAGTGAGATGACTCTAATGCCCAAGCAGGTAACACATAAGGGTCCTCCTCCTCCATCCGCAAAGAGGAAGGATGAGGCTCTACAACTTTATCAAGATTAGCTTGATATGCCACCAATGTTGCAGGAAATGACATGTCTATCTCGGCAGGTATAGAATTATCACTCTAAGTACTTAGTGAAGGAAGAATCTAAGGATCATCCATATGAGAGGTGTGAAAAGATGTTGAATTCAACGAGGTCAAATCATTACCAAGACTATACCCAATCATAAGGATGAGCACAAGACAATTAAAGTTTCCCATGAGAGAAGGATACATGCCCAGACCCACATTCTCAGTTGTTGGTTGAGAATGATCTATAATCGGGATAGAAGCTCTCGATGATGCTTTTAAACACAAATTCTGGAAATATTTTTGATCAATAGTAACGATATTCCCATCCAAAGGAAAACAAACCACTCGGAATAGGGAAGAGGTTACATCTTACATATTGTACATCCAGTTCCTACCAAGCAAAATATTGTAGTCGAGGGGCGCATCAAGCACCTCAACCTCGATTGCAACAGTATCCCCCCCAATTGGAACTCTAGGGAAGGAAGTATACCATGCGGCAGAATTGATATTCCATCAAATACATTCAACATGTTCACATATTTCGACAACGTGGGAGAACTGAATCCCTTCCAACATGCCAAAGGCATCACAGAAGCGACATCCCCTTCATCAATCATAGTGTGCTTGATGGTGTGGTTTAGAAACTCTACATGAATCATAAGAGACACATAGTAAGGAAAGAGAGTTTGGATTTTATGAGTTTCAAATTTTATCATGGAAGGAGAGCTATCATCACAAACCCCAGCAGAAGAAAACAAGTCCTTCCTTTGTGGAGGACAAGTATGAAGCACTTCTAATGTAGACATTGTTATAGCTGATTTTACCACACCTGGTGAATCACACTTGTATGGCATTCCCCTGTCCCTCTATAGACTCTTTGGACCCCATGGACCTTTTTTATACCTTTTATTTTTCGAATATCATCCCTAAAAACATGCTTAAATTTCTATACGCGACTTTTAAACCCTTTCTCGTGTATATACGCGGGTTTGACCCCTAAAACATTGTACATCGGGATGTGTGCAAAAGGCCAAATTCTTTTGGAGTTTTCCTTGACATGGATATGACTCACTTGTCTCTTGGCCTTCCATATGCCTTGAGATTTCTCGGATTCGACCCTTCATTTCCCCATTGAAGAGCTATAGAAGGAACCCTTTGGATACATTGAAGAATATGGGAGAATTGAGAGCAAAGAAACTATAGTCCATTGTTGCTGGAAGTTATGCTTGAGTCTGCATCCCTTTGTCCCTTGGAGAACTTTGGTGTTCTTCCCAATATTTCCTTTTGCTTGTGAGCTTGCTATTGAGAGATGGATTATTGAGGTGGTGGAGACCCATGTGGGGAATTCGGTTTCTCCGATTCGTAAACGTGGTGACAGAGGTTGTATTCATTGTAATCTTTGATTTTATATTAATAGAAATATATTTTCCTGTCCAATAATGTATGTTTGAATGAATATTTTATCCATGGATGATTTCAAATGCTTAGACGTTGTTGATTATATATGCTAGAGTAGATCTAACACCAATATATATAGCATGATTGTTTTGTTTACTGATTGTTGAGGAATTAATTTATCAATTCAAGTTGGATTTGGAAATATCAATGGGGATATACTTCAACCTTCCGAAATAAGGTACGAGTTTTGATCCTTTAGTGTTAGATACTTTATTTCTCTTGCATATTGGAAAGGATTGATTTCTGGAGTCAAGCTGTCTGTTGCGGTACCCCAATCCATAGGAATTTCTCTTCGTAACAAACATCACACAAGGAGTTTGGCCCAAATAATCAACAATTGAATAGTTCTGGGGGGCTCAAGCATTAGGATTGTGCCCCAATCACTTTAATAATTCATTAGGAATGAAAGGCAGAGCCTCAAGCTAAGTCCGTAGGCTTTTCAATTCGTAAAGAGATCTCAGGTGGAGCAGGTTCTTTCCCAAGGTTTGGTTGTGACGTACCATAGTATTTCACATGTGTCACAACATTCATAGCTTTCACCATGTTGATGCAACTGTGGCCACTAGCAGAATCTGACGGGTTTTGAGTTCCAATATACGCACTACCAGGATCCACGGTCCTCGAGTTCATATTTTGATTATTTGGTAAAGGATTTGTTAGCATAGCTGGGCCCTGTGCTATGAACTTTGAGGAATATTCCATACGAGGGAACAAGTGAGTGAGGTGATCATCCTTACACAACTTGCAAGGAAATTTTACCTTCCTCTTAGGCTTCTTGTACCCCCCAGCATTACTTGCATTCTTGTCATTCTTATCAGTATCAGTTTTATTCCCACCCTTACGATTATTTTTTCCTTTATTTTTATTCCTTCTAGGTTGCTGGAAACCTTTTGTGTTCGATGATTGCACTGAAAGTACATCCACCAATTGGGTAGGAAGAGACGAAGTCATAGCTTTTCCTGATGCAAACTGGTTAAGTGATAACTGGCTCACTTGTTTCGTAACCAAGATTGCAGGTTTGGTACTTGCGGAGACAACAATACCATCGGCATGTGGCCCAGGTTTAAACTTGGGGTTGAAATTGGATCATGGAGCATTAGGTACGATCTCATAAAAGAGCCCAGGCTGAGCATAAATCAAGTCCAACCGTTGGGCCCTAAAAATAGCTTGGTCCTCATTTTTATCTCCGGATGTGGAAATATCCTTCCTGATATAGGGTAAAAATGACTTGAGGAACCATTCTAGAAGAAAATCTAGTGGTATAAAGGCTTTAGCTAATCTCTTTTGTCTATGCCACTCTTGAATGTGATCTAAAATATGGGTGGCTTTATCTTGTTGAAATGTCGACAAGAGTTCATTATGGGAGTCGTAATGCACGGGTAGCTGGAAGTGATCAAGAAAAGTCATTGCTAGGTCATTGAACCAAGTATAACTCCCCCTAGGTAACTCTATATACCATTCCATGACAGGACACATGAGGGTGCATTGAAATAGTCTCAAATGAATAGAATCATTGATCAAGGAGTTTAAAGAGCACCAAAGATGGAAGGTCATGACGTGCTCACCAGGATCTTCACTAGACTTGCCTTTGAATTTTGGAATGTCTAAAGGAAGTTTGGTAGGGACTGTCGGCCATGCCGGGTCATGAGATACAGGATCGTTTGTCAATATCAACAAATTAGGTATATTCAAAGTCGCAAGGAAAGGGATCCTAACTTGAGTTGGTTTGTTCCATGCTCCCTGATAGGACTCGTTTGCATAAGGTTGATTGCTATATACACTATGGCCTTGGCCAGTGGGATAGTAACCTCCTCCCATTTGACCCATAAAGGGTTGCATGGAAGCATTGTAATTTGGAGTACCGTGAGAATGAGGTGCTAAAAAGTCATAATTAGGAGACTAGTACATGGGTTGATACCTGGATTCATAATGTGGATAGTTTTTTCTATAACATGGTTCATAGGAAGGTCCATAAGAGGTTCCATAAGATGGACCATGAGATGGTCCACAGGAAGGTCCATAGGAAGATACATGTCATGCTAACACATAAGGAGGCACATGGCCTTATGACACTATGGTGTGAGAAGAACTAGAATGGACATGGCTAATAGTATAACTCCGGCCTGAAGGCCCACTAGAGTGAGGAGGAGGATGTGTCGTTGTTATACCTAAATCCTATCACAACCATGTGATAATACCCTTAACTTCCATGTTTTCCCTTAGTCCCATCACTTAGAGTGGAAAATTACTTTGTTTGTCAATTCTACTTGAAAAAACACAACACCGTTCTTTCCTTCTGGCCCATGAGTGGTACCTTTCTCAGCACCGCTTCTATCCTGTTTTCAAGAAGCGGTGCCATCGCCTATGGTCTTTGGTCCAAAATAATTTCTCATCTAAACCGCTCTGTCATAAGAGAAAAAAAGTGGTACCCTAGGTAAAATGGGAAAAAGAGAAGTTTCTCAAGGATTCTATATCATGAGCCTCGTGTCCTCCCTTATCCCTATCATTATGGGTCAGTTGATCTCGAGATCCCCCATGGTAGGATCTTAGAGCCACCTCACCCAGAATTCTCTCAACTATTCCTATCCATTGAGCCTTTTAAATACAAGCTCATGTCCATAGTTGAGGTGGAGAACTATAGAGGTATTGTTATGTTTATGGATTGACCACTTAGCCCAGGTCATTGGAGAGCATAGAGAGCAAAGTTGTAGCTTATGGGGATGACGTGTTTGTCTCATGGAGGTGGTTTTCGACACTAAGGAAACAATTGTAAGATTCTCCATACATTCTTAATGCAAAGCTAATTTCCGTCCCACATTACTGTTGTTTTGATTTCACATGTACATGTTGTTAGATTCCTTAGTCACTAACATGGATAAGTAGATGATTTTCTGGTAGCTTTGATGTGTTTGCATGTTTTATCTGTTTGCAGGTACACAGGTTCACTATTGAAGCAGCTTTCCAGGTGTCTACGACATTCGGGGAAGGTCTTCATCCTTTGTCGTTCACTCATTTATTCTGGATCTGAACCATTCAGACCAGAGGAACAACTTCTATCCACAGAAGGTGCAATATTCCTGATAACAAATATGGCTACTCTGCTAGGGAGTAGTGCATATCTCAGTTGATCTGATCTTCCTCAGTTCTTGAACTCTTGTCTGAATCCAGGCTCCATATGCAACTCTCTTTAGTCAGATCTGCCATCTAACTTAGTGAATTTTGGTTTGAAACTTTTATATCTATTCAGATCTAAATTATTTCAACTTTTTATGCTCTTTTTTACTATCAATCCATCAATTTTTTCCTTGATCTAATCAATTTCTAACTAGATCTTTCATTCTCCTTTGTGTTTTGGATCTATTCAGGGAACTACTCATGTCCTGTTGGTAACAAGCAGTGCCACCGCCTAAACTCTATTAGCAGTACGCAGTGCGACCTCCTAAACTCTATTAGCAGTATATAGTGCCACCACCTGAGTCCCGTTATCCAAAAGCAGTTCTCATCTAGAACCGCTCTATCAAGACCCCTCCAGCTTGGTGCCAGGTAGGCCTTGTTCCAAGACTATTTTTTTCTCATTTTTTTGCAAAAATTTGAGTTTGTTTGCTTTCAGCCCTACACTGTCATGCTTGTTTGTTAGAATCTGAATGCGTATGGTTTGAAATTCTGTGGTAAAATATTGGTTTGATTGAAGAATTCAAAAGCTAGACTAGGCTTGTTAATTATCCATTTCCTTATGTGCTTGTTGGTTGTGATTGTGAAAGGAATTCGTTTTTGAAAAGCTTAGGTTGTAGTGAGCTCTCTTTTCATTTCTATTATAAATACTGAAAGAAATACCATTTGATTAGCATCTTGATTTCATTTTTTGTTTCCATAGAGGACTTCTTTTTGCTTGTTAATTTTTTTTTTTTACTGAGATTAGGTCATTATCATTATTTAGCATAAGACATTGGATCTCTGATTATCCTCACAAGCTTTCAGGTTCTCTATGTTCTTTTGTCTCTTTTGCATTAGTACTATCTCATCAAAATAAAAAATATTGTAGTTTTAAGTTAGATCTTTCTATGTATGAAGAAAAATCGAAAAGTAGAGTGCATATGCATGTAGTGTGCTTCTTGTTTTTCTTTTAGGAACAGAGACTTCCCCTTTTGATTGCTTTCAGAAAAGAAAAATGAGTTTGGAAATTGTTGCTTGTCTTTGATTTCAATTTGTTCAAGATAGTTGTTTGGAAATTTTTGGTTTTAAAACAAAAGAAAATACTCTCTTTCCCTCCCGTAGGTAGGCATACCACGAACTGTAAAGTGAAATATTTGCATATGCATACCGCATGGTTTTACTTTTTCTGTCAAAATTCCATGCATTCACCTAACCGTCCACTTTAAAATTAATGGTAGTAATAGGTTAAAATTTACATAGCAATTTGAGTGATATGTTAGAGATGTGTTCAGGCATCGTTAAGTGTAGGAGCTATCGTTACCCGTTCGCATTACATCCCGGGACTCACGCAGTTCTTCCACGTACCATATATATATCGAATGGCCTCTCACATACCCTTGAGCTATATAGAAAGGTACTTCATGTACTCAATTGTATATCGGAAGGCCCCTTGTGAACGGTTATGCATTAGACAACACTACTACCTATTTGAGCTCCCACGTACCTTGCGTATATCAGGAGACCCCACTAGGATACCTTATCCATCTAAGAAAATCACTTTGGCTATATTTCTTGGAGCCATACACTGAAAAAATCATTTGGGGATATTACTATGCATGTACCCTTGAGGTATATCACTGTCGAGCACCCTATATGCAGATAGATTATTATCAACACACACAGAGCATACGAGATTTATTGTCAACCCGAGAAAGTCTTTTATTTCAAAGGATAAATGCACAGTATATGCGTTAAACACCAAATCAATGTAATTGAACACTCTTATCCTCTAACAACTATGTTCATCCATGGAATCCGTGCAATCCTATTCATCTTCTAAATACTACAAATTCAATTACCTGTAATTCAGAAAAATGATCTAAGATGCAAACAACAATTGCAGATAAAAAGGAAATCCTATTCACAACTCAGAACAATTAAACTGCCCATTCAATCTAATTACTCTTGAAATTCATAAACATGAATTAAATATTAATCTAGAATTTCAATTGCAAAGGATTAAGTTCAGCTATTCAAAGGAATTGACTTGCAGGAATGAAAATCAACAATCATAACAGGAAAGATAAATTGCAAGGATTCATAGGATAACAACTGAAACTACAGGGTGAACCAAGTTGCGTACAACTACCACTCAATTTTCATAAAGGAAGTTATCTATTCAATCGACTATCACTCTGTGCCAATTACCAATCTTTAAGAAAATGGGATCCCAATTATACTCTAAATCCACACTACTACTGCTGCGTACAAAGAAAATATGATCAACAAAGCATTACACAACCATGAATTTAGAAATCCTACTTTAACTCAGCAATCTCTGCGGAATGCGGTCCCAACCTTCACACAAAGACGCTGGATGAACAATGTACATCTCCCTTAAATCATGGGTAAATCCTTGTATTAAAAGAAAGAATGATTACAGGTTGCTTCTACTGTCAATACAATGAATGAATTATCTATATGCCAACCCCCTGGGTCAAAACAGCTCCTCCTATTTATACATGCAAATCATAGCCTTCGATCCTATTAAAGGGCATCCATGAAGATCTCTGATCTTTAGGCGCCCTAAATATACTGGCTGTTACAAAACGTGGTATGATACTGACATGGAAAATGTGGGAAGGCTGTTGACTTTCCCAAGAGTAGCGATCTCTTCAGATCACGATTATATTCGAGCAGCAATGTAGCGCGTTCTGTTATAGCTGCACTGTCACAGCTCGGTCTAGGATATTACATTAAAACCACATGCCTTCATTGATGATCGGGGGCTGAGGGTCCTTTTAAGAAGTGAATATCCATTTCTTTGATATTTGTTCATCCCTCATCGACCTGCAGTCCACTTATCTCAAACTTCCTTCATAAATCATAACATGTTAGCACAATTGAGAGATACACAGCTTTAATTATCACAATCATAAGAATTAATAAGATAAAGCAATGATCAGTCATACCTTGGTAGTTTGGGGATGAAAGTAAGGACAACAGGTCTGATTAGCATGCTAAATGATGTAAGACAGGGGAAGAAAAGGTGATTGAAGATGGTCAAAAAGGGGCAATTCCTAGGCTCAACATCTCCCCCCAACTATCCTATTGCATGTCCTCATGCAACAACCTGCATTATTCGAAGTCTGAGTCCTGTACTGAGCTGTGTTCATAGAGGGAGGAGAAGTTGTAGGGAAACTCAGGTACCTGATCTTCCTTTAAAAATCCTCTATGAGTAACCCAATACTTCCAGCACCGCTGCTCCTCTGCCCTAGTCAAGGAAAAATCTATATTATACGGTTTTGCTGGCCACCAAATGAGGGGAAATTTGAATTTCAAACCCAACCAATCAAATCCACACTCCCTCATGATTCCCACATAGCCCTTGACTCTGGAGAGTGCCTGCTTGAAATTTTTGTAACAGTAAGGATCCCGGCTTCTAAGTGCAGAGGAGGCAGCCTGCCATCTATGTTTACTCCCTTCCAATGCCACCTGCTGATGTCTGGAAATATAATTGGTGAAGGTGGAGATCACTTCTTCTTGCAGTATCATGATATGTTGTGCCTGGGGAGGTCTTGAAAGAAAACTTTTGTACCGTGCCAAAAGAATGCCAGGATTCTGGCGTTCACTTCGAATCCATAAGTTAGTGTGGCCTTCATTATGGGAAAAGGTCTGAAAAGACCTTTCCCACTGAACGTGATTGCTCACAAAAGAGGCAAAGCCTCTGAGCTGAACATCCCTTGCAAATGGAACAGGGTTTGAGTGGCGGTTTAGGGGGCAAGCCATTTCATGCAGGTATAATTCACACAGCAGGTTCTGCTCCTCCAAATTGCTTCCAAAGAATGTTTCCAAGAACTTTGCTAAAGTTGTGATTTTGAACGATCTCCCCTCCTGTACAGCCTTCAATTTAAACCAGAAAAATTGCTCAAATAGGAACACTGGATAAGAGGAAGAGGGTTTCCTGGTGCCCATGAGTTCTTGAGAGAGTGTGTACATCTGTTCTTTTTCTCGCTGCATAGATTGGAACTTTTTCAATTCTTTCAACTTGCTCTGCAGCTCTTCTTCCCTAATTCTGTGGGCCATACGTTCTTCGGCCCACCTCTCTTCCAGTTCTTTAATGATTTTCCTATGCTCACTCAAAGCAATCATACTTGTCTGGTGCTCCTCCAACTGGCTTTTGCATTTGGTCACTTCCAACTTCAGGGCTGAGACTTCTGTTGTGAGGTTTAAAATTTCCTTTTTATAATGCCCTTCTTGCTCTGAGTCCAAATTAATGAAATTTATAAGAGGCAGAAGCACTAGATCTTGTGGGGCAGTGTCCTCCAGCATATCCAAATTTACTATGAGAGTTGCTGGTTTTTGTGTAACAGCAACATCCCCTGGATTCTCCTCAGCAGCTGCATTCATTTCCTTCAGAGACACTGGTTCTTGTGTGACAGTGTCTTCCTCTTGGTCAACCTACATTTCTTGTGTTGCTGGTTCTTGTGTAACAGCAACATCAATAGCTGCATCCATGGATTTTTGAGACACTGGTTCTTGTGTGACAGTGTCTTCCTCCTGGTCAACCTGTATTTCTGAATTCAATTCTTGTGTTGCTGGTTCTTGTGTAGCAGCAACCTCCCCTGGATTCTCCTCAACAGCTACATTCATTGCCTTCAGAGACATTGGTTCTTGTGTGACAGTGTCTTCCTTCTAGTCATCCTGCATTTCTTGTGTTGCTGGTTCTTGTGTAACAACAACATCAACAGCTGCATCCATGGCTTTTTGAGACAATGGTTCTTGTGTGTCAGTGTCTTCCTCCTGGTCAACCTGCATTTCTGAATTCAATGCTTGTGTTGCTGGTTTTTGTGTAACAGCAACATCCCCTAGGTTCTCTTCAGCAGATGCATTCATTGCTCTTAGAGACACCGGTTCTTGTGTAAAAGTGTCTTCTTTTTTCTCTTGCCTCTGAGATTGAATATCTTCCCCTTCGTGTAGCTCTTCCTCAAGGATCTCAGTGTCACCTGAGGCTTGTTCATCCTCACTCCACTATGTATCGGGTGTGATATCCATCCCGAGGTTATCTTCTAATTGAATTTCAGGAATCCCTGCTGCAACTCCCAAGGATGTTGGTTCTTGTGTAACAACATCCTTGCTTACCTCTTCATCCTCCTGCTGTTGCAATTATTCTTCTATGAGCTCTGCATCATGGAAACATTCTAGGGTTACAATGCAAAGCTCTTCATTTAGTTCCAGAATGTACTCCATCTCAGGTTCTTCTCCCACTTGTTCAGCCGACTAGACAAGTATATTCAAGTTTGTTGGTTCTTGTGTTGCAGCCCCCTGTTCAATTTTATCAATGCCCTTCCCTTGTGGCTCGGCTTCTACAATATCTATGTCCTGGGAGCATTCTGGGGTTATAGTGCAATCTTTGTCCTCAACATCATGCATGATTTCATCCTTTTTCTCCTCCGCCACAGAATTAGTGGCAACTTCAACAAGGATGTTTAAAGATGCTGGTTCTTGTGTTGCAGCATCTTCTTTTTCTACATTTTCCTCTGTTGTGGGTGCTGACTGTGGTACTATGCAGGTGCACATTATAATCTTGTGGCCTGTCTCTTTGAAGATTTCCCCACAGGTAGGGCAGATCACACACTCATCTTCCTTGCCAGGCTCGGTAGAGTTCGATCCCTCCAACTGGTCTGCAGCCTCCACCAATGTATACATTTTCCTCTCACCTTGTTTTCTGCAAGTTTGCTTTCATGTCTCCACTTCCCTTCAAAGTACTTGGACTTCCTCCTTTAATAATGTGTTTTCTTCTAAAAGTCCTTCAATGCTAGGTTCTTCCTCAACTGGCCTTTGTGGAGCATCCTTTGGCCTCGGTGCAAGGATTGGGAACTCAACCTGTGCTTCTAGGGTTGCCCATATTTTTCTGGCTACCTCTGCTGTTGCAGCTATTTTAGTTTTTTTCCTTCTGATAGGAAAAGTTATGTTAAGTTCGTAAATTGATCTTTTCTTTCTCCTCTGTGGTGTTTTCTTTTGTGGAGCTGGGATGTCGGGTTTCACAGCCGAGGTTGAAGGAATATTTTCTTGCTCCTCAGGCTGTTCTTCCACAATTAAGGTTCCTCCTTCCCATTCAGA
>LPNX011048821.1:70614-135820 GCA_001517045.1 Pseudotsuga menziesii
GGAAGATAGCAACCTGATCCCATGGCCATGGAAATGAAGATAGTGCAATCCCTCTTCTGGATGACTGAACTTGCTCCCCCTCTCGTAAAAATGCTTCCCGTGCGCTCGTTGTGGGAACTCATCGTCCAAACCATGCCTTTCCCACCTGAGGGATAGCAGTAACCTCATATATAATGGATTCAAAGACTTCTATGTGCAGCCCCCACACCTCAGAGTGATTATTTGTGAGGTTTAAGGCAAATTGCAGGGCTGCTTCCTGGTTAAATCCATCTAGTCGCTCAAAGAACTCGAGCCAGCCGGTGGCTTGAAAGATGGCCAGAACTGCGGGATTGTTCCTAAGCTCCTGTGTATCCAAAGGTTCATGGTGATCTGGGATACCCATAATCCTAGATGCAGAGTTACAGAGTCTGAGAATGGAGGTTGCAGCGCAGAGGATGCACAAGTTGCTGAGCGGAGATGTTGAGAAAAATGGCAAATTTGGAAAGTTCAGCACGAAGGGAGGTTCGAAATTTTTATGCCAAATTGGGGAAGGTGGCGGTTATTAGTTTTTACGTCACATGAGGGAAAGGTTAATTAAGCCATAATGGTGGTACGTACGAAGTTACGACTGAGATCGTTAATCATATCAATACTTAATCATGTGAAAATCAAAGCCATACCTCATGAGATGGTGCATCGGATAGCCTGCGGAGAATGGTGGAACGTGCGAATGCTGACGCTGCAAAGCCGAACTCATGCGCAGTTATTAATTTGATCATAATGACATGGATAACACCATAATGCCTTTCGCGAGTGAAACAGAAACCATCGCATCGCTGGGGTCGAAATTATGCCGAGTTGGCCGACACGAGTGGAATAAATCAGAGCCATATCTGGTAGTGGAAGCAATTTCTTTCATTAACATAGGAGTTACCAGCGTAGGTTGTCAGAAAATGGTGTTTAATGCTGAAAAATGGCCGCCAAATAGAGCGGAATTGCAATTGCCAAGAATGATATTGCGGTTGGCAAAGAAGATGTTGCAGCCGCCGAGAATGGTTCACGGCGTCGGGAAAAAGATTGGCGGTAGCAGGAAAAATCACGGCTGCCAGGGAAAAGTTTGCCGGCCCTCGGAAAATATGTCAAAGCCGTCAGCAAATATGGTGCAGCCACTGGCAAATATGTTGCAGCCGCCGGAAAATATGTTGCAGCCGCCAGGAAAAAGGATTTTTTGGTCATCAAGAAAAGGTCACGACTGCCGGAAAATATGTTGCAGCCGCCGGGAAATGGGTTACGGCTGCCGGAAAATATGTTGCATCCACCGGGAAATGGGTTACGGTTGCCAGGAAAAAGGAGTTTCTGGTCATCGGGAAAAGGTCATGGCTGCCAGAAAATAAATGCACAATCGCCGGAGAAAGATGTCACAGCCGCCGGGAAATATGTTGCAGCTGCCGGGAAATATGTTGCAGCCGCTGGCAAATTTATTTTGAGGAAAAGGGGAAATGCAGCGCAGGGAAGCAGAGGAAGATGACTCCCATTCGAGAGGTCCAATATAGTCATTCGCCTGGCACTACCCTACAAATTTTTGAAAAACAACAACAAACGGAAAGATCAAATGCAAAAGGAAAACAAATAATTATACGCTACAGTAGGAAAAAAAATAAATTATTTATGTATAGTGATTCAAAGCGCGATTTACAGTTCAAGGGTTCGCAGAGGCAGAGAGAAGTTCCTTCCCTGGTGTCAGTTTATACTCTGGATCGGCGACGATTTGTGAAATGAATGCGTCTTTCAAAATAGGCTTACGATACAGTCACAGTCTGTGGCCATTAGCAAGTAATGGTATGCGGTTATCATCAATGGTCACCAGATGGACAGTGCCGTTGTCAAAGACCCTATCAACCAAGTATGGACTGAGCCACCTTGTACGTAATTTACCTTTAAAATCCCTTTTGAATATGGAGTGATAGAGTAACGCCCAGTCTCCCTCGCTGAATACTTTCTTTTTAATAAATTGGTCATGCCAATTGGATCTCTGTTGCTGAAGCAACAAAGTCTAGTCCACTGCAGCTAACTGCTTCTCATCCAATTCAATTAATTAATTCAATCTTCTCCTCTGGGCTTCTGTTACATCCAGATTCATTTCGGTGGCTGTCTTCAGGGTTTTAATCTCAAACTCAATTGGAAAGATGGCACTCTTTTGATACACTAAATCGTATGGAGAAAAACCTGTAGTGCTGCGCCAAGTCATTCGATATGCCCACAGTGCTTCTGGAAGCCTGTCAGCCCAATCCTTTCGATGACTCTTAACTGTTTTGGTCAGGATGGCTTCGATAACTTTATTGGTACTCTCCACCTGAACATTGGCTTGGGGGTGGTAAGGTGAAGCCACCCTATGCTGCACATGATACTTCCGGAGCAAGGATTTGAATTGGCGTGACATAAATTGTGGTCCCCCATCAGTAACCACTTCCTTTGGTACCCCAAAGCGGGTAAAAATTTCACTGTACAGAAAATCCATCACCGCCTAGTTGTTATCCTTAGCCAAAGCTACAGCCTCCACCCATTTGGTCATATAATCAGTACAAACCAGAATGTACACTTTTTTTCTGGAAGGAGGACTGATAGGGCCAACAAAATCCAGTGCCCATCTATCAAAAGGTTCAACTACTACTTGAGGTTGTAGAGGCATCTGATCTGTTTTATTAGGCTGGCCCATCCTTTGGCAGTTGTCATAGGATTGAACATACCTTTTAGCGTCCCTGAACAGAGTCGGCCAATAGTATCCCATCCGTAGTGCTTTATGCCCTGTTCTTTTGTCTGCAAAGTGCCCCCCGCAAGGCTCATCATGACAGGCCTTTAGTATGGGAAGGATCTCATCTTCTCTTACACATCTCCTAATCTCAAGATCCGGTCCTGTGTAAAAGAGATGACCATTTAGCCAACAATACCTGGCACTCTGCTGAATGATTTTTATTTTTTCTCGTTTAGACATATGTGGTGGGAGCTTCCCTGCAACCAAATAATTAGCGACGTCTGCATACCAGGGAGAGTGAGCTGACAGTGCGAATAGATGTTCATTTGGAAAAGAGTCCTCAACAGGCAAACTATCATCACTGTTAGTAAGACGGGATAAAAAATCAGCAACGACATTTTCTTTTCCAGGTTTATCTATAATGGTGATATCAAATTATTGTAATAACAAAAGCCATCTGGTCACTCTGGCATTGGTAATAGGTTTGTTCATTAAATATTTAATGGCAGAGTGGTCAGTGTGCACAAACGTAGGATACCCAGTGATATAATGTCGAAATTTATTGATAGAGTAAACAATAGCTAGGAATTCTTTTTCAGTAATAGTATAATTAAGTTCAGCAGGGGCTAGATTTTTACTAACATAGTAGATGGCATAAGGTACTTGACCATCCTGCTGTCCTAATACTTCCCCAATGGCAGTGTCAGAGGCATCTGAAGAAATATGGAAGGGCAGGGTCTAGTTAGGTCCCCATAAGATGGGAGCTGCAGACAGCTTCTCTTTAAGCTCATCAAATGTTGTCTGGCATGCTGTATTCCTCACAAACTATGCATCCTTCATTAACAGAGAGAACAAAGGAGAAGCCAGTTTGGAGAAATTTTCTATAAACCTTCGATAATATCCAGCATGTCCCAGAAAACTTCTCACCTCTTTCTGAGTTGAAGGGGTAGGTATATTCTTTATCATCTTGATTTTTGCAGGGTCTACCTGAATGCCATTGGCAGAGATAAAATGCCCTAATACCACCCCCTCACTCATCATCATATGGCACTTTTCAGTGCTTAATGAGAGCTGAGTCTGTTCACAGCGAATTAAAACCTTCTTTAAATTTTCCAGTGCTTCCTCAAAATCCCTGCCATAGGGAGTAAAATCATCCATGAAGATTTCCATACTATCATTGACTAATTCATAGAATATGCCAATTACAGCTCTTTGAAACGTTGCTGGTGCATTACATAAACCAAAGAGGAGCACTCTGTAGGCAAACGTTCCCCAGGGGCAAGTGAAGGTGGTTTTATCCTGATCCTCAGGAGCAATCTGAATTTGGTTGTACCCACTGAAGCCATCTAGGAAGGAGAATAACTTCTTCCCTGATAGGGTATCAATTAATTGGTCAATGAAGGGAAAAGGAAAATGATCCTTTTGAGTGGCTTTGTTTAGTTCCCTATAATCAACACAAACCCTCCATTTGCCATTTTTCTTGGGCACAATTACGAGTGGGGAAACCCACTCACTATCTGAAATAGGATATATAAATCCTTCTTCCAACAGTTTCTGGATCTCTTCCTTCACTATATCCCTTAGGTTGGGGTTCATGCGTCGTTGGGGTTGACACACAGGCCAGGAGTCACTTTTGATATAAATATGATGGGTGCACATATTAGAGGGAATACCGCTCATATCTGTATACTCCCAGGAAAACGCCCCCTTGTGTTCTTTCAAGAGGTTGACCATGCATTTCTGTTCCTCTAAGGAGAGACTAGGATTAATATTCAAATTTCGTCCAGGCTCTACCTCAATAGGAATACTTTCTGAATTTTTCAAAACCGGGATTATGTTTGTGTCACCAACTAAGGATTCTTCCGTAAGATTTTCTTGTTCTTCCTTGCCCAAGGTAGTGTTCAGAATTTGATAGACCTCTCTATTAAATGAAGTGGGTTCACTAATGAAATTACTAATAGTATCATCTTCTGTTTCATTTTTAAAAGTTAAGGCCCTCCCTATAGTTAATAGTGGATGAACATCCTCCTCCTCCTCCTGCTCTATCCAAAGGGAAGTTTCAGCCTCTAGACTTGGCCGAGCTGGAGGATAAAGGGTGAGGTTTTTAGTATCCGTACCATCAGATATAGTCATGGACCTCGATCGACAGCTGATGCAAGAATCAGCTGTGGCCAACCAAGGCCTCCCCAGGATCAATGGGTGTCCCCCAAGATGCGATTTTGGTTGTAATACCAAAAAGTCAGTAGGGTACTCCCATGAATCTACTGAGATGACAAGGTCATCCAGAATCCCTTTGGGTCTGATGGTGGATCTGTCCACCAATTCTAAAATAGTAGGGGTCGGTCTAAGATTAGTGAGCCCAAGCTTCTTTACAGTCTCCATTGTTATAACATTGATCGCTGCTCCTAGATCCACTAGCACGTTGGGTATCTTTGTCTGTCCTATCTGTACAGTAATAGTGGGATTTCCAGGGTCATCATATTTAGTCACAGGGGTTTTTCCTGTTATAAGGGCAGATAAATTCCCTATGACATGAACAGTGGGAGGATCCCTGGGTTTTCTTCCTGGTTTCTTAGTGCACAGGTCCTGAACTACTCTAGCGTAAATAGGCACATCTTGAAGAGCTTGAAGAAGGGGGATTTTGAAATAAAGGTTCCTTAACTCTCCTAAGAGGTTAAACTGAGGTTTCCCCCCCATTCTTGGTAGCATTAGTCTCTTAGGATATGGTGGTTGCCTTATCAGTTGGGGAGGCTGCGTATTGTCAGGTTTATCATTTGATGTTTCAGTCATCCCATCTAAGGGTTGCTCATCATCTTCAATAATAGGAACTGTGTCGGATGGATGCTGTGAATTCCTTTCTTCCTTATGCACAGAAGGTGGAGTATCTTCTGTAATTTTTGGTTCTACTATTTTCCTAGATCGTAAACAAAGATCGTTACAAGGTATAGGGGAAAGAGAGTAGGCTGGCATGTTGACAGTCTCCAATTGATGGACTGTCTTATTATTCGGGTTAGGATTGGGTTGGGCAGGCAGCTGAGGTCGTATTGGTATATTAGGAACATAATTATTCTGCAACTGCAACTGCTGAGGTGGATATTGGGGATATTGTGGAAATTGAGGATATTAAGGAGAATATGATGACTATTGAGGTGGAGGTGGTTGAGGAAACTGGTTCCCAGGATGGAAATTCCTCCATCCAGGAGACCACGATGTAGGTTGGTTTGGTGGCTGTGTCCAAGGACTCCACGCGTTAAAATTTTGCATTGCGGGTTGGGAGGAATTCCACTGAGCATAATTTAAAGAGAATTGTGTATTCACATTTTGCATGTTATTATTCCAATTACCCATATTATTCAAAAATGGAAACGAGTCTAGAGGCATACCTTGGTTTCGAAGCTGCCAAGGTTTCTTCTGTGCAATGAAATAGGATGATTCCACATCTGGAGCTGATGTCTGCAGAACAGCCTTCACTTGGGGAAGCGAGGGACATTCTTTCACATTGTGGTTCAGCTCACACAGCTGACATACTTCTGCTTTATCAAGCGGGCATACTTCTGCCTTCAGGACATCAATCTCTGAGGAGATGGAGCTCATCATTTCTGTTTTAAAATTTTTGAGGAGATTTCCTATCTCTGCACAGGTAGATCCTCCATTGGATGAATTCTGAGTTCTGTCGAAGACATCTCGTTCTAACTTGTCCCATTTGTCCTGCTTATTATTCCTGGAAGAGCCCATGGAGTATCTCTTACATAATTCCATAATCTTTCCAAAAGGTTCTTTAGAGATGTCTCCTTTTCCTAGCAGATTTAACATGTCTAAACAATCGTCCCTGATTCCACAAAGCAAGATTATCTTGAGTACATCCAGCCCCATGTTCCTCTGCCCTGCTCTCTGCACATTGTACAGCAGCCTTTCCACAAAATCCTCCAAAATTTCATCCTCCTTCTGCACCATTTTGAATAATTCTTCCCTTTTATCCTTGGTGTTGCAATATTCCTGATACTTCTCCAGGAACACCTGTTTCATTTTATCCCAATTAGCAACAGTTCCTCCCCCAAGGCTCATGAACCATCGTAAGGCGTTGTCCTTCATGGTGGCAGGGAAAAGTTTTAGCTTCTGAGCATCGGTGACATAATCATAGCTGTGGCAAAGAATATCAAATTCAAAAAGGAATTCATCTAGATCTTCTGCCGCCTTTCCGTGGAAGTGAGGTAGCACGGATGGTGAGATATTCTTCATAGGGGCTGCCCCTGCTGGCTACTGAATTGGGAATTGCAGTGTAGCCATCGTTCCTTCAGGAAGGGAGTGATTGTCGTGATGATAGTTTTCTCCCATTTCCTCTTCCTCGTCAGAGTCATGTCTGTTACTCATTTCCTCTTCTGTTTTCTTCTCCTCTGTTTTCTCCTTTTCGTTCGTTCCCATGTTCTTTTCCTCTTTCTTCTCTTTGTCCTTCTTCTGTTCCTCATTCTTTCCCTTGTTTTTCCACTGATCCTTGAACTTCTGGTGGTACTGATCCCACTCTTATTTAGTTACAACCTTCCCGTTTATGTGGTAGGTCGGACCTCTACCAGCTGGTCTGGTTGTAACAGTTGTGTCTTCTTCTGCAGGGATGTTCGAGGAAGTCACAGCTACTCGTGTATTCTCCACCGTGGATCCCGACGCTAGAGCCCCAGGATCAGCATGGTTCCTTCTGATAGGAGTTTCTTGCTGGAGAGCCCTGGTAGATGAATCAGTTCTGTCAACAAGATTGTCGATGAATGTCCTTCTGCCCAATGGTGTTCCTTGACCGCGACCCAAGCCACCTGCACTGTTAGTATCTTGTGGGGTTTTGGGAGTTGGGAGGTGATCGTGTTTTACCCTCCTCTTATTCATGCAACCCAAATCATTTCAGCAAAAAGAATAGAGACTGACTAGAAACAATTACCAGATGCAACTAATGATAGTGTTTAATTTTTATCCTTCCCCGGCAACGGCGCCAAAATGTCGAGCACCCTATATGCAGATAGATTATTATCAACACACACAGAGCATACGAGATTTATTGTCAACCTGAGAAAGTCTTTTATTTCAAAGGATAAATGCATAGTATATGCGTTAAACACCAAATCAATGTAATTGAACACTCTTATCCTCTAACAACTATGTTCATCCCAAGAATCTGTGCAATCCTATTCATCTTCTAAATACTACAAATTCAATTACCTGTAATTCAGAAAAATGATCTAAGATGCAAACAGCAATTGCAGATAAAAAGGAAATCCTATTCACAACTCAGAACAATTAAACTACCCATTCAATCTAATTACTCTTGAAAGTCATAAACATGAATTAAATATTAATATAGAATTTCAATTGCAAAGGATTAAGTTCAGCTATTCAAAGGAATTGACTTGCAGGAATGAAAATCAACAATCATAACAAGAAAGATAAATTGCAAGGATTTATAGGATAACAACTAAAACTACAGGATGAACCAAGCTGCGTACAACTACCACTCAATTTGCATAAAGGAAGTTATCTATTCAATCGACTGTCAATCTGTGCCAATTACCAATCTTTAAGAAAATGGGATCCCAATTATACTGTAAATCCACACTACTACTGCTGCGTACAAATAAAATATGATCAACAAAGAATTACACAACCATGAATTTAGAAATCCTACTTTAACTCAGCAATATCTGCGGAAGGCGGGCCCAACCTTCACACAGAGACACTGGATGAACAATGTACAACTCCCTTAAATTAGAGGTAACTCCTTGTATTAAAAGAAAGAATGATTACAGGTTGCTTCCGCTGTCAATACAATGAATGAATTATCTATATGCCAACCCCCTGGGTCGAAACAGCTCCTCCTATTTATACATGCAAATCATAGCCTTCGATCCTATTAAAGGGCAGCCATGAAGATCTCTGATCTTCAGGCGCCCTAAATATACTGGCTGTTACAAAATGTGGTATGATAATGACATGGAAAATGCGGGAAGGCTGTTGAATTGCCCAGGAGTAGCGATCTCTTCAGATCACGATTATATTCGAGCAGGAATGTAGCGCGTTCTGTTACAGCTGCACTGTCACAGCTCAGTCTAGGATATTACATTAAAACCACGTGCCTTCATTGATTATCGAGGGCTGAGGGTCCTTTTAAGCAGTGAATATCCCTTTCTTTGATATTTGTTCAGCCCTCATCCACCTGCAGTCCACTTTTCTCAAACTGCCTTCATAAATCATAACATGTTAGCACAATTGAGAGATACACAGCTTTAATTATCACAATCATAAGCATTAATAAGATAAAGCAATGATCAGTCATACCTTGGTAGTTTGGGGATGAAAGTAAGGACAACAGGTCTGATTAGCATGCTAAATGATGTAAGACAGGGGAAGAAAAGGTGATTGAAGATGGTCAAAAAGGGGCAATTCCTAGGCTCAACAATCACGAGTGGCACCTTGTTGAAAATTCTGGTGAGAGACCTGACTATCTTAACTCGTCCTGTCATTTAAGTTTTCTTGTTTGGCCTATAGCTTGAGTAGGGAAATTTTTGGTGTGTTTTCTAGTTTTTGAGACCCTATGTTAGATAGGAGCTGTACAAACTGGTTGAGCTAATACATTCTAGAAGAGTACGGGGCTTACCACCTGATTTTATTCCTATTTTAGGAGAAAATCCAATGGAAGCTATTGACCAAGGAGCTGCTACCACCTCCTAAGTGGGAGATAATGTGATTGCATAAAGCAAAGGACCATATCCTTCACACTTGCCTCCCTTGGTCCAACAACCTTCTCAGGGTAATACTTCATTCCATTCTCCCACAGAAGGTCATGTTGATGATACTACCTGTCCAGATTATGGTCCCAATGCTCAATTTTGGGATACCTATATAGGAAAATCCATTTCCTCATTTGGCACCCGTTAAAATTTTCTGAAGAAGTTTCACTAGATGAAGAAGAACATAGACAATACCAGGCAGCTATTCTCCATGCACAAGAGATTGAGAAGAAAATAGATGACATATTGGGCACACCACCATCATGTTCTGTAGTTGTTCCTATGGGATATCATTCACTTGTTGATTCTATGAGACCCGTTGAACCGATTCTAGATCACACAGTGACTCCACATAACCCAGGTCAAACTACCAACCCCACCACCTCTCATATTATGTATGTTCCCAATCCTCCCAAGTATTCTGCACCTGGTGCTCAACATTCAATTCTTGTTTCATCATTACCTTCTAGTGCTGAGGGGAAACCCCCAGTGTGACCTACGTTATCTGGCACCAAAATTGTAGCTAGTCAAGGATAGACCTCTAGTATAGAGAATTCTATAGTTTATGTCCCTCACACCCACACTAATGTGGTTAACCCCCCATCCAGTTTAGGTCATCCCTTGGGGGAACAACCTGTAACCAATCAAACCTATTGGGGTTATGGTTATATAGAAAATCAAGTACCTGTAGGAAACATTAATTATCCACCCAAACCTACAGGAATGCCTTATGCTAGAATTCCATATCCTGGTAATACTGTCACGCCATGGGGGCAACCTAACTCGTCCTACATGCCAGCTATGGGGGGGATACCTATACATATTGCAGGAGGTGTCGGAGGACTGCCTTATGGAGGTCCTCCCACTGGGGGGCCTAATGGTTCTTGAGGACCTAAATATTGTCACAACCATCTGATAAGACCCTTAACTTCCATCTTTTCCCTTAATCGCAGCACTTCGAGTGGAAACTTAATTTGTTTGTCAATTCTACTTGGAAAAACTCAGCACCGCACTTTCCTTGTGGCCCATGAGTGGTACCTTTCTCAACACTACCTGTATCATGTATTCAAGAAGAGGTGCCACCACCTATGGTCTTTGGTCCAAAATCATTTCTCATCTAAACCGCTCTGTCATAAGAGAAGAAAAGCGGTATCTTGGGTAAAATGGGAAAAAGAGAATTTTCTCGAGGATTCTAGATCATGAGCCTCATGTCCTCCCTTATCCCTATCATTATGGGTTAGTTGAGCTCAAGATCCCCCATCGTAGGATCTTAGAGCCACCTCACCCATAATTCTCTCAACTATTCCTATCCATTGAGCCTTATAAATACAAGCTCATGTCCATAGTTGAGGTGGACAACTATAGGGGTATTGTTATGCTGTTGGATTGACCACTTAGCCCAAGTCATTGGAGATCCTAGAGAGAAAAGTTGCAGCTTATGGGGATGAATTGTTTGTCTCATGGATGTGCTTGTCAACACTAAGGCAATGGTTGTAAGATTCTCCATACATTCTTAATGCAAAGCTGATTTCTGTCCCACATTACTGTTGTTTCGATTTCACATCTACATGTTGTTAGATTCCTTAGTCACTAACATGGATAAGTAGATGATTTTTTGGTAGATTTGATGTGTTTGCATGTTTTATCTATTTGCAGGTACACACGTTCACTATCAAAGCAACATGGAAGGTGTCTATGAAATTCAGGGAAGGTCTTCATCCTTTGTCGTTCACTCATTTGTTCTACATCTGAACCATTCAGACTAGAGGAACAACTTTTTTCCATAGAATGTGCAATATTCCTGATTACAAATCTTGCGACTCCGGTGGGGAGTAGTGCATATCTCAGTTGATCTAATCTTCCTCATTTCTTGAACTCTTGTTCAAATCTAAGCTCCATATCCAACTCTCTTGAGTCATATTTTCCATCTGACTTAGTGAATTTTTGTTTGAAACTTTTAGATATGTTCAGATCTGAATTATTTCGACTTTTTATGCTCCCTTTTACTGTCAATCCATCAATTTTTTCCTTGATCTGATCAATTTCTAACTTGATCTTTCATTCTCCTTTGTGTTTTGGATCTATTTAGGGAACCACTCATGCGCTATTGGCAACAAGCGGTGCCAATACCTGAACTCTGTTAGCAGTACACGGTGCCACCACCTGAGTCCCATTATCCAAAAGCGGTGCTCATCCAAAACCACTATGTCAAGACCCCTCCAGCATGGTGCTAGGTAGGCCTAGTTCCAAGACTACATTTTTCTCATTTTTTTCAAAAATTTGAGTTTGTTTGCTTTCAGCCCTGCACTGTCAAGCTTGTGTGTTAGAATCTAAATGCTTATGGTTTGAAATTCTGTGGTAAAATATTGGTTTGATTGAAGAATTCAAAAGCTAGACTAGGCTTGTTAATTATCCATTTCCTTTCATGCTTGGTTGTGATTGTGAAAGGAATTATTTTTTGAAAATCTTAGGTTGTAGTGAGATCTCTTTTAATTTTTGTTATAAAGACTGAAAGAAAGACCATTTGATTAGCATCTTGATTTCATTTTTTGTTTCCATAGAGGACTTATTTTTGCTTGTTAAAAAGATTTTTTTTTTACTAAGATTAGGTCATTATCATTATTAAGCATAAGATATTAGATCTCTGATTAGCCTCATAAGCTTTCAGGTTCTCTGTGTTCTTTTGTCTCTTTTGCATTAGTACTATCTGATCAAAATAAAAAATATTGTAGTTTTAAGTTAGATCTATCTATGTCTTAAGAAAAATAAAAAAATAGAGTGCATATGCATGTAGTGTGCTTCTTGTTTTTCTTTTAGGAAAAGAGACTCTTCCTCTTTTGATTACTTTCAAAAATGAAAAATGAGTTTGGAAAGTGTTTCTTGTCTTTGATTTTGATTTGTTCAAGATAGTTGTTTGGAAATTTTTGGTTTTAAAACAAAATAAAATACTCTCTTTCCCTCCTGTAGGTAGGCATACCATGAATGGTAAAGTGAAATATTTGCATATGCATACTACATGGTTTTACTTTTTTTGTTAAAATTCCATGCATTCACCTAACTGTCCACTTTAAAATTAATGATAGTTATAGGTTAAAATTTACATAGCAATTTTAGTGATAGGTTAGAGACGTGTTCAGGCATCATTAAGCGTAGGAGTTGTCGTTACTCATCCACATTACATCCCGGGACTTGCGTGGTTCTTCCAAGTAATGTCGTTATATCGAACGGCCTTTCACGTACCCTTGAGGTATATAGAAAGGTACTTCATGTACTCGATTGTATATTGAAAGTCCCCTTGTGAACAGTTATGCATCAGATAACACTACTACCGATTTGAGCTCCCACGTATCTTGCATATATCGGGAGACCCCACTAGGATACCTTATCCATCTGATAAAATCCCTTTAGTCATCTTGCTTGGATCCATACATTGAAAACAACATTTAGGGAGATTACTACGCATGTACCCTTGAGGTATATCACAAGTGGCACCTTCTTGACAATTCTGGTGAGAACCCTGACTATCTGAACAACTCCCGTCATTTAAGTTTTCTTGTTTGTCCTATAGATTGAGTAGGGAAATTTTTGGTGTGTTTTCTAGTTTTTGAGACCCTAGGTTAGATAGTTGCTGTACAAACTGGATGAGCTAAGATATTCCAGAAGAGTACAAGGATTCCCACCTGATTTTATTCCTGTTTCAGAATAAAATCCAATGGAAGCTATCGACCAAGGAGCTGCTACCACCTCCCAAGTGGGAGAGAATGTGATTACAGAAAGAGAAGGACCATATCCTTCACACTTGGCTCCCTTGGTGCAATAACCTTCTTGGGGTAATACTTCATTCCATTCTCCCACAAAATGTCATGTTGATGATGCTACCCATCCAGATTATGGTCCCAATGCTCCATTTTGGGGTACCTCTATAGGACAAGACATTGCCTCATTTGGCACCTATTTAAACTTTTTTGAAGAAGTTTCACTAGATGAAGAAGAATGTAGACAATACCAAGTAGCTATTCTCCATGCACAGGATATTGAAAAGAAAATAGATGGCATATTGGGCACACCAACATCACATTCCGCAGCTGTTCCTGTGGGATATCGTTCACTTATCGATTCTATGAGACCCATTGAACCAATTCTAGATCACATAGTGACTCCACATAACCCAGGTCAAACTACCAACCCTACAACCTCCCATATTATGTTTTTTCCCAATCCTCCCAGGTCTTCTGCACATGGGGCTCAACATTCAATTCTTGTTTTGTCATTACCTTCTAGTGCTGGGGGGAAACTCTTGGCATGAACTATGTTATCTGGCACCAAAATTGTACCTAGTCAAGGACAGACCTCTTGCATAGATCAATCTACACTTTATGTCCCTCCCAGCCACACTAATGTGGTTAACCCCCCATCCAGTTCAGGTCAACCCTTGAGGGCACAACCTGTAAGCAATCAAAACTCTTAGGGTTATGGTTATATAGAAAATCAAGTACCTATAGGAAACATTAATTATCCACCAAACCCTACAAGAATTCCTTATGCTGGAATTCCATATCCTAGTAATACTTTGACGCCATGGGGGAAACCTAACTGGTCCTATGGGGGGGATACCTATACATACTACGGGAGGTGCTAGAGGACTGCCTTATGGAGGCCCTCTTCCTGGTGACCCTAATGGTCCTAGAGGGACTGGTGGATTTCCTCCTTATGGTCCTAATGGTCCTGGTGGTCCTAGGGGGGCTAGTGGCTTCCCTCCTGATGGCCCTGGAGGGTCTGGTGGCCCTCTTCCTAGTGATTTTGGAGGCTCTAGAGGTTTACCTCCTAGAGCTCCAAGAGGGTCTATTGTTCCACCTCCTGGTGGTCTTTGTGGTCCAGGTGGTCCTGGAGGCCCTGGTGGTCCTAACGATCCTGATCCTGTAAATCAACCCCCTGCAGGTGGATCTTTTGGTAGTTCTTCATCATAAAAACCTATCTATTAGTCTACTTACGGTCCTATTGGTACTTATATGCCATATCAATATTACCAATATGTGCAACCTAATCGTCAATTACCTTTCCTAGCAACTTTGGACTTGCCTGATTTGTCCAAGTTGATTAATGACCCCATTCGACATAACCCCTCGTGGCCTCCCATTCCAGTAAAGTTACCATCGGACATTCCGAAGTTCAATGGGAAACAGGGAGATGATCCAAAAATCCATGTCATGACATTCCATCTGTAGTGTTATTCAAAATCCCTTATGGATGATTAAGTTTGTTTAAGAATCTTTCCGCGAACTTTGACCCATGCAAATGCGAAATGGTACATTGAACTTCCGCAACATTCGTTTGTGGATTTTGGCTCATTGGAAACTATATTTCTTGCGCACTTTCAACTTCCTATCCATTATGAAAGAGGTACTGATGTCTTAAGTTCTTTGTGACAAAACACCTCCACCCACATATCCGATCATATCTAGGAGTGGAGAAGGCGGAGAAGACTTATTAAGGCTCCTATTCCGGATCAGTTATTAGCTGATTGGTTTACTAAATCTTTGTTGCCTCTGATTTCTCGAGATGTGGCTATGGGTGGTGTCGTTACTGAAGAGAAATCCATTAGTCAATCCCAATATCTAGACTTGGTCTATTCTCAGTCTAGAAATTTGTATTACTTGATTCCTCAAGCTCCTCGCCCAAGCACCGATCCTACAAAGCCACCAACAGAAGTCCTTGTTGATGGGATTGTTGGTTCAATCCAGTCCTCGTCAATAGAAAAACCTGCCAAGCAACCCCAGGCTGCCACCCCTACTCCTTCGACTCCCAAGGTTTCCACCAAGGTCAATTCTATTCAGAGTATTCAAACCTATGGCAATAATAAAAAGAAAGGTAAAGATAAAAATAAAAAAACCTGGAAACCAACAGGAGAATCCAAAACCAACCACCAATGATAACGATAAAGGGAAAAGAAAATAAAAATATCCATGTCTTCTATGCAGAGGTGATCATTTCACAAAAGAGTGTCCCGACATGGATGAAATCACCCAATTTTTGAAAACTAATCCTGCACCCGCATTTCTCATGGATCGTTTTCCCTCTCAACAACAACTGTGAGACCACATGTCTAATTAGGGAAACTCTAGTTCTTCAAAGGAAATTCACATGATGTTTTGGATACCATTATTTTGCAAAGTCGAAGTCAGAGTTATGACAAACCCTCAGATAATAAAGAAGACAATTCTTCTTCAGGGAAACCTCCCTCTACTGGTTCTCTTGACTCCTCGTCTACTATCCCCCTAACCATCGAGAAGCCTACTCTCAATATGGTTTTGCGTCCACCCAAGAGTACTCTTAGGAAGGTTGTTTTTAACCCTAATGCCCGAGCTAATCAATTTTATAATGTAGTTGAAGATATTTCTTAGGAACCATGTGTAATGTCTACCTTGGAAGTGCTCCAATGTTGTCCTACATAATGCAAAAACCTATTAACTGCATTAGGAGCTTTAGACCCAAAAAATACTAATTTGATTCATTTAAATGTAGAGAACTATAAATACAAACTAACTCACAAACTTTCTTTCGAGATCATCATGAAAGTAGTCAGAAAGAAGGTCTTTAGGACTGTCTTAGATGAAGGAGCTTCAACTTCGGTTTTGTCCCTATCTTGTTGGAAATCTATCGGCTCTCTCGAGCTTGTAACATCACCTATGACTCTAAAAGCCTTTGATGGATGAGGTTTCCAGCCCCATGGTCTCATATCATCCCTTGTAGTAGAACTTGGGGGAAAAAATATTTATATTCAGGTAGAGTAGTAGACACCCTGTTAGATTACAACCTCCTTCTAGGAAGAAATTGGTTTTACGCCATGACTGTTGTCACTTCGATGGTATTTAGAACAGTCCAATTTCCACATATAGGGAGAATTGTCACCATTGAATAGTTTAATTTCTGTACACCAGATGTTAATACCTATACAACTAATAACATCCCTATGTTAGGCCAGTCCCCTCCTCCTTACCAGTTGATTGGGGTAGGCATGTTGAAGGATTCGTCCCTTATGGGGATTTTTCCATCCACTCCTCCTAACATAGACACATCGATAGTAAATATGATTGCATCATTTGATTATAAGCCCAAGGGAAAACAAATTGTTGAGTCCACCTCGTTGATTCCGCATGAAGAAATGTACAACATCATTCAAAACCTTTTCAATGATCACACTGATGAACTTCATCGAGTGACTTCAGACCCTTACCACCTTCCTTACTGGTTGGAACCATCTCTTCCTATTTTGGCTTATCTCTCTGAGAATTTTCCTTTCGACAATTCCATTATGGAGATCATGAATACGAATGAGCCTATCTAGGAGGATCACCATCATAGGTCCTCATTCCTCCCCAACACCAGTTCGGTAGACCATGACTTTGCATCCTTGTTTTCCACTGATATTGTCAACACACCTCAAAGTCCTATATTGTTGCAAGACACAGATTCTGAAGGAAACCTATGCAACATTACTCAGAAAAATTTGATTGACATATCAGCCAAGCCTAGTACCATCAAGCATGTTCATGTTGGGAAGAACTGCTCGACAGAAGAATCTGAAGCATACAAGGCACTTTTCAAATAATTTCACAATATTTTTTCATGGTCTTATGAAGAAATGTCAAGGATAGACCCATCTATTGTGGTCCTTGAAATTAAAACCTATCCCACTGCTAAACCCGTCAGGAAAAAACTAAGGCAAGTCCATCCACGGAAGGCCACAAATATTAAAGATGAAATAGAGAAACCTCTCAAAGCTAGGTTTATTTATCCCATACCCCTAATAGAATGGGTATCGTACATTGTCAATGTCAATAAAAATAAGGGCACCATTAGAGTCTGTATTGATTTTAGAGACTTGAATAAAGGTTGTCCCAAGGAAAACTTTTCTACTCCACACATCGATCAGATTATCGACAATTGTGCTAAAAGTGTCATCTTCTCATTCATGGATGGATTTTCTGGCTATAATCAGATTGAGATATTACCCACCGATCAGCACAAGATGACGTTCATTTTCCCATGGGGAACCTTTGCATATAGGAAGTTACCATTTGGCTTAAAAAATGTTGGAGCCACTTTCTAGCATGCTATGTCCTATGTGTTGCAGGATATTAAACATATTGTTGAACCATACCTTGACAACCTCTCTGCTCATTCACAGCGATGGGAGGACCACCCTGGTCATCTTAGATGTATTTTCCTGAGATGACGTCATTATAATATATGGCTCAATCTACATAAATGTGTTTTTTGCATGGAGATGAGACACCTGTTAGGTTTTGTGGTCTCTAAGGATGGCATCCGGATAGACCCATTGAAAATTGCCACCATTTTAGCTCTACCAGCCCCAACCAATATTATTGAACTCCAAAGTTTGCAAGGGAAGGAAAACTTTCTCCATTGTTTCGTGTGCAATTTTTAAGAGAAAATGAACAGTTATATGTGTCTCCTTAAGAAGGACACTCTGTTCTATTGGGATGACCAATACCAACGATCCTTTGATAATCTCAAACATGCTCTAACTCATTCACCCGTGATACACCCCCTAGATTATTCAAAGGATTTTCTCTTATATATTGTTTCCTTTACTACTACTATCGCTATGGTTTTGGTGTAGGAAAATACCGACGGTCATGAGCATGTGATTTACTATGCTAGTAAGAATCTTATGGATTTTGAAACGTGATATTCACATGTAGAGAAATTAGCATTGGCCACAGTCATTGCTGTTCAAAAAAAATTTCACTACATTTTGCTTTGCACATCCCCTATATTGGTAGACTAGAACCCTATGTATTTTATCCTAACTTGTTAGGTGCTCGGGGGAAAGTACTCTTGATGGATAGTCATACTACAGGAGTTTGATATGGAATTTTCCAAAGCGACATCAAATAAATCCTTGGTCTTTGTCAAGATCATGTGTGATATTCCCTGTGCTTCGATGGAATATAAGCCCAGTGATTCATTCCCTGATGAATTCCTGTTCCTGATAAGCACTACTGACCCATGGTATGGAGATTTGCTCATTTATGTCCAAAGACAAATATTTTATCCAAATCTATCCTATGATGATCGTCATCGTATCCATCACCACGCAAAATACTACCTCATCTTGAATGACACCTTGTATAGATGTGGGATCGATTATGTTCTCCAGTGATGCCTCACCCATGAGGAATCTAAACAAGTGTTGAATGATTGCCACTCTAGAACATGTGGCGGTCATTTATCTGGTATGGCTACATCCCAGAAAATCCTTTGCGCTGGCTCTTTCTGGCCTTCAGTTTTAAAGACTAATACGAGGCTGTCAAGAAATTCCCACCTTGTCAACATTTTTATCCAAAAAAGCACACTCATCCTACTCCGCTACACCCCGTCATTACTGTTGGCCCATTTTCCAAATGGGGGATTGATTATATGCGTTGTAATCCTACCTCATCCGGGCGGCATGGTTACATCATTGTAGTAGTTGACTATTAGACAAATTGGGCATAAACCATGCCTACATATGTGAAAGATGGTAAGAAATTGTTTGTTTGGAAATTTTTGGTTTTAAAACTAAAGAAAATACTCTCTTTCCCTCCCCTAGGTAGGCATACCACGAACGGTAAAGTGAAATATTTGCATATGCATACCGCATGGTTTTAATTTTTCTGTCAAAATTGCATGCATTCACCTAACCATCCACTTTAAAATTAACTGTAGTTATAGGTTAAAATTTACATAGCAATTTGAGTGATAGGTTAGATATGTGTTCGAGCGTCATTAAGCGTAGGAGTTGTCGTTATGCGTCCGCATTACATCCCGGGACTCATGTGGTTCTTCCACATACCATCGGTATATCAAATGGCCTTTCAGTACCCTTGAGGTATATAGAAAGGTACTTCATGTACTCAATTATATATCAGAAGGCCCCTTGTGAACGGTTATGCATTAGACATCACTACTACCAATTTGATCTCCCACGTACCTTCTATATATCAGGAGACCCCACTAGGATACCTTATCCATCTGAGAAAAGCCCTTTGGCTATCTTTCTTGGAGCCATACACCGAAAACAACATTCGGGGAGATTACTATGCACGTACTTTTGAGGTATATCATGAGTGGCACCTTCTTGAGAATCCTGGTGAGCGACCTGACTATTTGAATTCCTCCTGTCGTTTAAGTTTTCTTATTTAGCCTATATCTTGAGTAGGGAAATTTTTGGTGTTTTTTCTATTTTTTGAGACCCTAGGTTAGATAGGATCTATACAAACTGGCTGAGCTAATAAAGTCCAGAAGAGTACAGGGCTTGGCACCTAATTTTATTCCTGTTTCAGGAGAAAATCCAATGGAAGCTATTGACCAAGGAGCTGCTACCACCTCCCAAGTGGGAGAGAATGTGATTGCAGAAAGCGAAGGACCATATCCTTCACACTCATCTCCCTTGGTAGAATAACCTTCTTAGGGTAATACTTCATTCCATTCTGCCATAGCAGGTCATGTTGATGATACTACCCGTCCATATTATGGTCCCAATGCTCCATTTTGGGATACCTCTATAGGACAAGCCATTGCCTCTTTTGGCACCCGTTTAAACTTTTCTGAAGAAGTTTCACGAGATGAAGAAGAATGTAGACAATACCAGGAATCTATTGTCCATGCATAGGATATTGAAAATAAAATAGATGACATATTGGGCACACCACCATCATGTTCTGCAGCTGTTTTTGTACGATATCGCTCACTTTCCAATTCTATGAGACCCATTGAACCGATTCTAGACCACACAGTGACTCCACATAACCCAGTTCAAGCTACTAACCCCACCACCTCCCATATTATGTCTGTTCCCAATCCTCCCAGGTCTTCCACACCTTGGGCTCAACATTCAATTCCCATTTTTTCTTAAGAAAAATAAAAAAATAGAGTGCATATGCATGTAGTGTGCTTCTTGTTTTTCTTTTAGGAAAAGAGAATATTCCCCTTTTGATTGCTTTCAGAAAAGAAAAATGAGTTTGGAAAGTGTTTCTTGTCTTTGATTTTGATTTGTTCAAGATAGTTGTTTGGAAATTTTTGGTTTTAAAACAGAAGAAAATACTCTCTTTCCCTCCCGTAGGTAGGCATACCACGAACGATAAAGTGAAATATTTACATATGCATACTGCATGGTTTTACTTTTTCTTTCAAAATTCCATGCACTCACCTAACTGTCCACTTTAAATTTAATGGTAGTTATAGGTTAAAATTTACATAGAAATTTGAGTGATAGGTTAGAGACGTGTTTGGGCGTTGTTAAGTGTAGGAGCTATCATTACTTGTTTACATTACATCCCGGGAATCGTACGATTCTTCCACGTACTATCGGTATATTGAATGGCCTTTCACATACCCTTAAGGTATATAGAAAGGTACTTCACATACTCGATTGTATATCAGAAGCTCCCTTGTGAACAGTTATGAATTAGACAACACTACTACCGATTTGAGCTCCCACGTACCTTGCGTATATCGGGAGACCCCACTAGGGTACCTTATCCATCTAAGAAAATCCCTTTAGCCATCTTGCTTGGAGACATACACTGAAAATAACATTCAGGGAGATTACTACACATGTACCCTTGAGTTATATCATGAGTGCCACCTTCTTGACAATCCTCGTGAGAGACCTGACTATCTGAACTCCTCCTGTCATTTAACTTTGCTTGTTTGGCCTATAGCTTGAGTAGGGAAATTTTTGGTGTGTTTTCTAGCTTTTTAGACCCTAGGTTAGATAGGATCTGTACAAAATGGCTGAGCTAAGACAGTCCAAAAGACTGCGGGGCTTGCCACCTAATTTTATTCCTATTTCAGGAGAAAATCCAAGGAAGCTATCGACCAAGGAGCTGCTACCACCTCCCAAGTGGGAGAGAATGTGATTGTAGAAAACGGAGGACCATATCCTTCACACTCACCTCCCTTAGTCCAACAACATTCTTGGGGTAATACTTCATTTCATTCTCCCACATAAGGTCATGTTGATGATACTACCCATCCAGATTATGGTCCCAATGCTCCATTTTGGGATACCTCTATAGGAGAAGCCATTGCCTCATTTGGCACCCGTTTAAACTTTTCTGAAGAAGTTTCACCAGATGAAAAAGAATGTATACAATACCAGGCAGCTATTCTCCATGCATAGGAGATTGAAAATAAAATAGATGACATATTGGGCACACCACCATCATGTTCCGCAACTGTTCCTGTGGGATATTGTTTACTTGTTGATTCTATGAGACCCATTGAACCGATTCTAGATCACACAGTGAATCCACATAACCTAGGTCAAACTACCAACCCCACCACCTCACATATTATGTCTGTTCCCAATACTCCTAGGCCTTCCACACCTAGGGCTCAACATTAAATTCCTGTTTCGTCATTACCTTCTAGTGCCGAGGGAAATCCCCTGGTGTGACCTATGTTATCTTACATAAGAATTGTATCTAGTCAAGGACAGACCTCTGGTATAGAGCAGTCTACAGTTTATGTCCCTCCCACCAACACTAATGTAGTTAACTCCCCATCTAGTTCAGGTCAACCCTTGGGGGAACAACCTGTAACGAATCAAACGTGTTTGGGATATGGTTATACAACAAATCAAGTACCTGTAGGAAAAATTAATTATCTACCCAACCCTACAGGAATTCCTTATGCTGGAATTCCATATCCTAGTAATACTTTCATGCCATGGGGGAAACCTAACCGGTCCTACATGCTATCTATGGGGGGATACCTATACATACTATGGGAGGTGCCAGAGGACCGCCTTATGGAGGTCCTCCCCCTCAGGGGCCTAATGGTCCTGGAGGACCTGGTGGCTTTCCTCCTTATGGTCCTAATGGTCCCGGTGGTCCTGGGGCACCTAGTGGCTTCCCTCTTAGGCCCTAGAGGGTCTAGTGGCCCTCCTCCTAGTGGTTCCGGAGGCTCTGGAGGTTTACCTCCTAGAGCTCCTGGAGGGTCTGTTGGTCCACGTCCTGGTGGTTTCAATGGTCCTAGTGGTGCCAATGGTCCTGGTGGTCCCAGAGGCCTTGGTGTTCCTAACGATCTTGATCCCGAAAATCAACTCCCTGCAGGCAGATCTTTCGGTAGTTCTTCATCACAACAACCTATTTATTAGTCTACTTATGGTCCTACTAGTACTTATATGCCATATCAATATTACTAGAATGTGCAACATAATCGTCAGTTACCTTTTCTAGCACCTTTGGACTTTCCTGATTTGTCCAAGTTGATTAGTGACCCCATTCGACATAACCCCTCATGGCCTCCCATTCCAGTAAAGTTACCATTGAACATTCTGAAGCTCGACAGGAAGTAGGGAGATGATCCAAAAAACCATGTCATGGCATTCCATCTGTAGTGTTCTTCAAACTCCCTTATGGATGATTAAGTTCGTTTAAGACTCTTTCAACGAACTTTGACCGGTACAGTCGCGAAATGGTACATTGAACTTCCGCAACATTTGTTTGTGGATTTTGGCTCATTGGCAGCTATATTTATTATGCACTTTCAGCTTCCTATCCATTATGAAACAGGTACTGATATCTTAACTTCTCTACCACATATCACCTCCACCCACATATCCGATCATATCCAGGGGTGGAGAAGGTGTAGAAGACTTATTAAGGCTCCTATTCTAGATCAGTTATTAGCTGATTCATTTACTAAATCTTTCTTGCCTCTGATTTCCCAATATGTGGCTACGGGCTGTGTCGTTACTGAAGAGAAAGCTAGTAGTCAAGCTCAATATCTGGACTTGGTCTATTCCCAGTCTAGAATTTTGTATGGCTTGATTCCTCAAGCTCCTCACCCAAGCATCAGTCCTACAAAATCACCAGCAGAAGTCCTTGTTGATGGGATTTTTGGTCCAATACCATCCTCGTCAGAAGCAAAACCTACCAAGCGATCCCAAACTGCCACCCCTACTCCTTCGACTCCCAAGGTTTTCGTCGAGGTCAATTCTATTCAGAGTATTCAAACCTCTGGAAATAATAAAAAGAAGGTAAAGATAAAAATAAAAAAACTAGAAACCAACAGGAGAATCCAAAACCAACCACCAATGATAACGATAAAGGGAAAAGAAAAGCAAAATATCCATGTCTACTAAGAGGATATGATCGTTTCTGAAAAAAGTGTCCCCACCGAAATGAAATCACCCAATTTTTGAAAACTAATCCCGCACCTACAGTTCTCATGGATCCTTTTCCCTCTTAACAATAACTGTTAGACGACATGTCTAATCAGGGAAAATCTAGTTTTTTAGAGGAAATTCGCATGATGTCCTTGGATACCATTAGTTTGCAAACTCAAATTCAGAGTTACGACAAACCCACAGACAAGAAAGAAGACAATTCTTCTTCAGGGAAAGCTCCCCCTACTGGTTCTCCCGACTCCTCATCTACTATCCCCCTAACCATCGAGAAGCCTACTCTCAATATGGTTTTGCGTCAACCCAAGAGTACTCTTAGGAAGGCTATTTTTAACCCTAATGCCCAAGCTAGTTAATTTTATAATGTAGTTGAAGATCTCGCTCAGGAACCATGTGCAATGTCTACCTTGGAAGTGCTCCAAAGTTGTCCTACACAATGAAAAAACCTGTTAAATGCATTAGTATACCCAAACAATACTAATTTGATTCATTTCAATGTCGAGAACTATAAGTCTAGACTACCTCACAAACTTGCTTTCCAGATCATCACAAAAGTAGTCAGAAATAAGGTCTTTAGGATTGTATTAGACGAAGGAGCTTCAACTTCGGTTTTGTCCCTATATTGTTGGAAAGCTATCGGCTCTCCCCTCTGACTCTAAAAACCTTTGATGGATGAGGTTTCCATCCCCATGATCTCATATCAGCCCTTGCAGTCAAGCTTGGGGGAAAAAATATTTCTATTCAAGTAGAAGTAGTAGATGCCCCGTTAGATTACAACCTCCTTCTAGGAAGAAATTGGTTTTATGCCATGACTGCTGTCGCTTCCACGGTATTTTGAACAGTCCAATTTCCACATCTAGGGAGAATTGTCACCATTGAATAGCTTGATTTTTGTATGACAGATGTTAATACCTCTACGGCTAATAACATCCCTATGTTAGGCTACTCCCCTCCTCCTTACCAGTTGATTGGGGTAGGCATGTTGAAGGATTCATCCCTTATGGGGATTTTTTCGTCCACTCCTCCTAACATAGACACAGCAATAGTAAATATGATTGCATCATTTGATTATGAGACCAAGGGAAAACAAATTGTTGAGTCCACCTCGTTGAGTCCGCATGAAGAAATGTACAACATCATTCAAAACCTTTCCAATGATCACATTGATGAACTTCGTCTGGTGACTTTAGACCCTTACCACCTTCCCTACTGGTTAGAACCATCTCTTCCTATTCTTGATTATCTCTCTGAGACTTTTCCTTTCAATGATTACATTATGGAGATCATGAATATGAATGAGCCTATCTAGGAGGATCACCATCATAGATCCTTGTTCCTCCCCAACACCAGTTTGGTAGACCATGACTTTCCATCCCTATTTTCCACTGATATTGTCAACACACCTCAAAGTCCTATATTGTTGCAAGACACAGATTCTAAAGGAAACCTATGCAACAATACTCAGACAAATCCAGTTGACATATGAGCCAATCCTAGTACCATCGAGCATGTTCATGTTGGGTAGAACTGCTCGACAGAAGAATCTGAAGCATACAAGGCACTTTTCAAAGAATTTCATGATATTTTTTCTTGGTCTTATGAAGAAATTCTGGGGATAGACCCATCCATTGTGGTCCATGAAATTAAAACCTATCCCACTGCTAAACCTGTCAGGGAAAAACTAAGGCAAGTACATCCACAGAAGGCCACAGCTATTAAAGTTGAAATAGAGAAACTTCTCAAAGCTAGTTTTATTTATCCCATACCCCTGATAGAATGGGTATCGAACGTTGTCCCCGTCAATAAAAAAAGGGCACCATTAGAGTCTGTATTTATTTTAGAGACTTGAATAAATATTTTCCCAAGGACAACTTTCCTACTCCACACATCGATCAGATTATTGACAACTATGTTGGAAGTGTCATCTTCTCATTCATGGATGACTTTTCTGGTTATAATCAGATTGAGATATTACCCACCAATCAACACAAGATGGCATTCATTTTCCCATTGGGAACCTTTTCATATAGGAAGTTACCATTTTGCTTAAAAAATGTTGGAGCCACTTTCCAGCATGCTATGTCCTATGCGTTTCATGATATTAAACATATTGTTGCACCATACCTTGATGACCTCCCTATTCATTCACAATGATGGGAGGACCACCCTGGTCATCTTAGAGATATTTTCCTGAGATGTCGTCCTTATAATATACAACTCAATCCGCATAAATGTGTTTTCTGTGTGGAGACGGGATGCCTGTTAGGTTTTGTGGCCTCTAAGGATGGCATTCAGATAGACCCATTGAAAATTGCCACCATTTTAGCTCTACCAGCCCCAACCAATATTCTTAAACTCCAAAGTTTGCAAGGGAAGGAAAAATTTCTTCATTGTTTTGTGTGCAATTTTGTAGAGAAAATGCACGGTTCTATGCATCTCATTAAGAAGGAAACTCCATTCTATTGGGATGACCAAGCCCAATGCACCTTTGATAATCTCAAACACACTCTGACTCATTCACCCGTGATACACCCCCCGGATTATTCGAAGGATTTTCTCTTATATATTGTTTCCTCCACTACTACCATTGCTATGGTTTTTGTGTAGGAAAATCTTGACGGTCAGGAGCATGTGATTTATTATGCTAGTAAGAATCTTATGGATTCTAAAACCTGATATTCACGTGTGGATAAATTTGCATTGGTCACGGTCATTTCTATTCAAAAATTTCATCACTACATTTTGCTCTGCACAACCCCTATATTGGAAGACCAGAACGCTATGTATTACATCCTGACTCGTCAGGTGCTCGAGGGCAAGAAATCCCGTTGGATAGTCATACTATAGGAGTTTGAGCTAGGATTTTCCAAACCCACATCAAAAAAATCCTTGGTCTTTGTCGAGCTCATGTGTGATCTTCCCTGTGCTTCGATGGAATTTGAGCCCAGTGATTCATTTCCGGATGAATTCCTGTTCCATATAAGAACTACTGACCCATGGTGTGGAGATTTGCTCATTTATCTCCAAAGACAAATATTTCAGCCAAATATATCCTGTGACGATCACCGTCGTATCCATCACCATGTGAAATACTACCTCATCTTGAATGACACCTTGTATAGATGCGGGATTGATTCTGTTCTCTGGTGATCCCTCACCCATGAGTAATTTGAACAAGTGTTGAATGATTGCCACTCTGGACCATGTGGCGGTCATTTATGTGGGATGGCTACAGCCCAGAAAATCCTTTGCGCTGGCTATTTCTTCCCTTCAGTGTTTAAAGACTGTCACGAGGCTATCAAAAAATGCCCACCTTGTCAACATTTTTATCCGAAAAAGTGCACTCATCCTGCTCCGCTACACCCCATCATTACTGTTGGCCCATTTTCCAAATGGGGGATTAATGGTTATATGTGTTGTAAGCCTACCTCATCCGGGGGGCATGGTTACATCATCGTAGCTATTGACTATTTTACAAAGTGGGATGAGGCCATGCCTACATATGCGAAAGATGGTAAGACTTCCTCTCTCTTCCTGTTCAATCATGTCATAGATCCATTCGAAGTCCCGTAGTCCATAGTTACTTATTAGAGATCATATTTCTGTAATCAAGTGATGGAGGAACTAAGTGCAAAGCTAGTTTTTCACAATGAAAACTCTACTCCCTATTATCCACAAGCTAATGGTTAGGTAGAGGCCATTAACAAATTTTTGAAAATGATGCTTCATCAGCTGGTTGAAGACCATAAATCCAACTGGCACCATATCCTTTTCTCCGCTCTTTGGGCTTACAGGACTTTAGTGAGAAAAGCTACTGGTTTTACACATTTCCACCTTTTCTATGGACTCAAAGTTGTCTTTCCAATTCAATGTCAGATTCCATCCTTGAAAATTGCCGTTGAACTTCTCCCAGACACTTTCGCAAAGGAAGAGAGATTTTTATACTTGAAAAAATTTAGCAAAACTAGGAGAGATGCTGCCTTGGCTAATGAGGCACACAAGAAATGCGTCAAGGCGCAATATGATAAATCTGTCCAACCTCGTGCCTTTAACAAGGATGACCTAGTTTTGACTTACGATCAAAGATATGAAAATCTAGGGAAAGAAAATTTCGAATCCATGTGGTACGATCCTTTCGTTATTTCTAAAGTTTTAGAGAAAGGGGCCTATAAGCTCATAGACTACGATGGAATCCCTTTAGGGCAGCTTTGCAATGGGTTGTACTATGCCTAGATCTCTCCTGGATAGTATCTTGTACATATGTATATTTCTTGACTTTCAGTGTGCTTTAAGTATTTTCAATATGGTTTTGAGTTTAGTGTCTGTATCTATTTATACCATGTTTTGGTCATGTAGAGCAGATTTCTTTCTACGGCTTCGCTGGTGGTGCTTTCCGCCACACCTTGAATCTTTCCTGAGCTACTTGGGTTCTCTATTCCCCAGCTTATGATTTGGTCAATCCAGGAGCATATTGTATTGGTCTCACTACCAACAACATCGCTGAGTATTGAGCAGTCATAGTTCTTCTAACTGAAACTTCCTCCCAAGATGTTCGCAACTTGGTAGTCTTGATGGACTCACAAGTCATGGTTTTTCATATAAACCATGTTTATACCATTAGGAATCTTGTGCTTCTTCAACTCTTTTGGAGCGTACGCTTGTTAGAAAGGTCATTTGAAACTATCACCTATAGGAATATACCTAGGGAACATAATGTAGTTGCTGACTCATTAGCTAATTACATCCTAGATTGGCATATTGCCCATTCGTGACATGAAAATCAAACTTGGTTCATTGTAAATACACAATTAAAGACACATAAAACTCATGTAAAATACATTCACCATTTGAGATGTATAAACACTAGGTAAAATTCTAGCCGGCACCTCATGTGGATAGGCAGTGGCACCTCATGTGCACTATGTTTTTGGGCCGGTTCTAGCCAGGTAACGCTTATCCCGCAAGGGATAAGAGCGGTGCCCACTCCCATTATTTTAGGGCTTGCCATACAAGTCCAAAACACCATTAAAAATCAAATTTGAAGCCATGGAATGAAAGAGTAGGGTCTAGGCTATTACCTTGAACTAACGGTGCTCGAATCCGACGATGGAAACTCCCAATATCAGTGACTGAAAATATGACCAGAAAAATGCGCCAAATGCTCTCCACTATAGGTAAATAGTAAAATGTTTTGATTTTATACTATTTACATGACTTTTATACACATTTTTGGGTTTAACATGCTATAGTTTTGTTTTAAAATCATTTATTACTCAAAATCTATCATTCGTAATCCTTTAATGTCAGTTATTGGGGCATTTAACACTTGTTTTTGAGTCATTGCAGGATAGAACAACAGTAGCAATAAAGTTTTGGGAGTTCATTTTTGACTTTTTTGTACTAACATAAAACAAAAAAAGTCTTTGAGTGTTTATTGCGACACTTTATTTACGCTCTCAAAACTTAGTATCAAAGGTCCGAGTCTGTTTCTGATTTTTTCCAGACTCGTAAAATCTCTCATTGTGAAAAGAGACCTAATGGAGTCTTCTTTAAACTCTTTTCGGGCTCCTTAAATACAAAAAGATCATTGAGTGATCTTGTATTCTTCACACTCATTAAAGAATTTGAAGAGTCGTCTCTACGACGGTAGGTTATCTCTTTTTCAGTTCGAATAGGCTATTTATGAAAAAGGAACACTCCAGCCAATCATGATTGGAAGAGTTCTCTAAGGCATTGTTTTATGCTTTTTTGGGCCTTAGGGACTAAATCATACAAAAAAGGACCCTTTGGAGTCTTCTTCCATAGTCGTTCAGACTTTCTAAACATGAACTATACCGAGTTTTCTTTCATTGGACTCGTTAAATTAAACATTGAGAGACCCTCTTTTGGGAATGAACCCCTCCTCTCTTTGGTTCGTAAAACATATGAGTTTTGACTTGTCTTCGGATGAGCTATACTGAGTTTTTGTTACCCTATTTGAACTCGTAAAACTGAAAAGAGGTACTCATCATCATGATGGGGGAAATGGGAAGGGAATCATTTTTGCAAGTAAATGGCAGTAGTTTGTTGTTACCTTTGAACATGGCACTTGTCTACATACCATTTCAATCAATTGGGTATTCAGCTGATCTCCGTGACAATCCATTTCCATGAGTCATGTCACTCCTTTTAGTCTTTCAAAAGAATGCATTGTCCACTATCACACTATGTGTTTGTCTGGTTTAGTCATGCTACCAAGTCTTTTGTCGTGCTGCCTGATGTTCAAAGGGAAGTTGAAGAATTTTATCTCTACAATCAAAATAGTCTGTGTGTCAGTACTTTTGAGTTAGTCTTATGGTTACTACATTCACATCATTCCAGAATTATGTTATGAGTTTTGTGTCATCGATGTGGGACTTATCATGACCCTCCTTCGATGAGACTATTCCCGTCGACATCAACTCATCATCTGGGAAATAGTCTTAGAAAAAAAACTTAGTACCTTGAGATCTGTATGCCTTAATGATAGATTCTCTCACTCTCAACATAGGTTCACATCATTGACCTTTGATCGATAGAATCAACTAGGTCTTCAACATCAAAACATTTGATCACACGCAGTAGATTGTACTAGCGTACCTTGGGAATCATCGACATCAATGGTGATCTCCCTCAAACTTGTTAACGGTTCACATCATTCACCAGTAATCAAGTGGTTTCTACCATGTTCAACTTCAAATAATTGTAATCACATGGATAGAATCATACTTTGTGGAAGAAAAGACAAAGACCTTGGGTATTTGTTTAGCGCTCATTGCTTTACCTAGGTTGCGATGGAGTTTTGCATATCTAGCATGGATCCACATTTGTGTGGTCGTTACTATGCTCAAATTTGTGTCTGTATGACATAGATATACATTGTATGTCCAGTATCTATGTCTAATTTTGAGTCCTCTATCACATGGATCTACGCTATATTCTAGTAGCCATGCTTGTTTATTCCTCTCATGTATATACCTTGTATTGGTCTGCAGCTATGAGTTGGTTACATGTGTCTATGAGTCAAAAATATTGATGTACTACAGATTCCTACTCCACGACATTCTCTGACCGAGCTAACATTTTCACCTCGAAGTGACAACTTGTTCTCTCAAAGCTCTCGCTTATCATATCCATCTAAGTCTCATTCTTTTGGGGGCATTCTGTTATACCTAAATCCTGTCACAACCATGTGATAAGACCCTTAAGTTCCATGTTTTCCCTTAATCCCAGCACTTAGAGTGGAAACTTACTTTTTTTGTCAATTCTACTTGAAAAAACTCAGCACCGCACTTTCCTTATGGCCCATGAGAGGTACCTTGCTCAGCACTACATATATCCTATTTTCAATAAGCGGTGCCACCACCTATGGTCTTTGGTCCAAAATCATTTCTCATCTAAACCGCTCTATCATAAGAGAAGAAAAGTGGTACCCTGGGTAAAATGGGAAAAATAGAAGTTTCTCCAGGCTTCTAGATCATAAGCCTCATGTCCTCCCTTATCCCTATCATTATGGGTCAGTTGAGCTCGAGATCCCCCATGCTATCATCTTAGAGCCACCTCACCCACAATTCTCTCAACTATTCCTATCCATTGAGCCTTATAAATACAAGCTCATGTCCATAGTTGAGGTGGAGAACTATAGAGGTATTGTTATGCTATTGGATTGACCACTTAGCCCAGGTCATTGGAGAGCATAGAGAGTAAAGTTGGATCTTATGGGGATGAAGTGTTTGTCTTGTGGAGGTGCTTTTCTACACTAAGGAAATGGTTGTAAGATTCTCCATACATTCTTAATGCAAAGTTGATTTCTGTCCCACATTACTGTTGTTTTGATTTCACATGTACATGTTGTTAGATTCCTTAGTTACTAACATGGATAAGTAGATGATTTTATGGTAGCTTTGATGTGTTTGCAGGTACACAGGTTCACTATCAAAGTAGCATTCCAGGTGTCTATAGTATTCAGGGAAGGTCTTCATCCTTTGTCATTCACTCAATTGTTCTAGATATAAACCATTCAAACTAAAGGAACAACTTCTATCCACAGAAGGTGCAATATTCCTAATTACAGTCGTCAAAAATTCATTTGAAGGGATTGGTGTTGAAGAAGATGGAATATGTGACATGGTATAACTTGTGCCCCCAATATTCACATGTCTAGGTTCTGTTCCCTAAATGGGAACACTAGTTCTAGGCCTAGGGTGTGTGTGTGAAGAAACTTCCACCGCAAGGGTGGAAGGTGTAATGTGACTAGAGATACCAAACCTCTTTTCCTGGAAAGGAATGGAAGTGCCCCTAGGAACAGCACCAAGTTCAACACCTGATCCAACATGGGGTGTTGGACCAGTCTCATGAATATCAGGCATTCCATACCTAATAGTGCTATTTCTAGCATATGTGTGATGAGTCTCATCACCCAGAAGCCAATACTGGCGATTAGGGTGCGTGGAATCTGTGAATCATGAAATAAATTCATGTGATGGTCCAGTCGAATGGAAACCAGACCCTACCAGAGTCCCATATGTGTTTGTAGGTTCATCCTCTCATACGTGACTAGGAATAACAATGATATCCGGAATCTCAAGCTCATGGTCACCCATATTGTGTGAATCAAAGTGAGAATGAGTCCACCCGAACTATCTGTTTCTCTCTCCCAAAGGAGGAGGAGACATAGAAGGTAGAAGTTATGATAAATGATGAGAATGACAAGATGCCACACCCAGATCCATAATGACTCAACAAAAAGAGAAGACACTATATAGCTACGCAACCCTAAGCAATATAGTGTGCACAAAGCATACACCTAAGAAAATCTAAATCCAAAACACAAGCAAACCAAGGGTAGGATATATGAGATCCTGAATGAAGCATGTATGTCTTGCCTATGAGGGGCTTGAGACTCCCATAAACAACAAGCATAGGTTTGTAACCAATTATAGTGGCCCTCAGCTTCAGTTCACATAGAGATTATGCTGTCTGACCCTTACCTGTCCAGGACACCTGGATAATAACCTCTGCAAATACCCCCTTGATACCTAGGTAAGGAAACTAAGGTCACCTCAATATAACCAATGATCAGGAAGACAATGGCAGGTAGGATCGACCGTATGGGTAGGGTAGCAAAGCCCGAATCTTGAAAGAAGAAACCAGCACCCCAAGGGTGCACCAACCATACCTTAAAGGCCCCCATATATGAATACGATCCTGGAAATATCTCTGGTGCTCACAGAAAGTGACCATGGGTCATCCCAATCACAATCATGTTCATTTCCTCATGCTTAAATCCCATGTAAGAGGAGCATTCTAAGAAACACTAATTACATCAAGCATTTCACACTCTCACCTGGAAAAATGCCCACTTGTTTTGTTTAGTGGTCTTGGAGAATTGACTCACAATGAACTATTCCAAGACCCTAAAACCTAATCTTATTGATGCACCCTATAAAAGAAAAGAGTGTAATTCATTTTATTAATTGTTGATTTTAGTTGGCTGTGATTATTCGAAGGGAAATGGTTGTGCAACTAATGAAGTTATGACTTAGCAGTGAAGTAAATATGCACACCTAACAAGCAATGCCAAGTGCAATGTGTAGAATGAAAATTGGGGTATGCCACTACATGAGATGCAAAAATTTTCCTTCAAATGTAAGTGCAATCATTCCTACATGAAAATATGAATATAAACCAACAAGAAAACCTAATGCAAGTACTGTGCAAATGAAAAATGCAAGAGATGCATAAATATGCAAAAGAAAAAATGTTTTTGTATTTTTTGAAAATAAATGAGATATGAAATCAACAAATGAATCTATAACCCCCATACCCTACAACGAATCACAAACAACAGCCAAGCAAGGAACTAAGGTAAAAGAGACCTAATGCACTAATCCCAAAACAAAAAATAGATAAATGAATGACAAGAACAAAGCTTAAAAACTAAACTAAAAGAAGTCTCTAGTAAGAAACAGAGGGTGTATATAGACACCAGAAGCACTAAAGAAGACTCAACAAGCATAAAAATTCACTCAGCAACACTTAATCCTCCAACTAAGGCTCAAAATCAAGGAATACATGACTTTTATCAGTAAACTAGCATGCATACATGACTATTGAGGGAAAACCCACGTGTATACACGACTGTGAATGCAAAACCCGCGTACATGAAGAAAAAAGAAGAAAAATAGGGTAAACAGACAAGCCAAGATCAAATTTACTTCTTTAGGACCCTACTGGGAAAACATGCCCCCAAACCCAACATAGAAGGAGAGAAATCAAGAGCAATTCAAGTACATTAAATACCAAAAAACCACCAAAGAGAAACAACTAGGAGCGTCCCCAATATGGTCGCCAATTCTGTTATGGAGAGAAAGTTCCTATGGCTTGGCATGTACCACAACAGACAACTTTGACAATAGAAATCAATCTTTCCCAATATGCAAGAGAAACCAAACATCTAACACTAAGGGATTGTTGGTTTCTGGGCAGACTCGGGTTTACTGTAATGTACCAACAACAACCTTAGCTCACTAGCCCTTTCGGCAACAGACCGCGGAGTGGCCTGAAGTCTCACCCGAAGTGATTCTAATTAGTTGGCCAAAGACTCAAGTGTCTTCTACCAGGTTCTTTAGCATCCTGGGGTCTCGTGGCTCTTCTTAGCCAGTGAGGTCTCTCTCCGCGACGCACAGTCTCTCTTACTCACGGGTTCTGACAGGGGAAGGAATCCTATCACATCGCAGCGACTCTGGCGATGCGCAACTCTCTCTTCCGCTTAACCCACGATCTACGCTATCTCACACCGCAGTTCCTCTGACGATGCAATATCTCCTACTGTCAACGTGATATCTACTATAGTACGGCCCACTGTGACCCTCATGGTCCAAAGGCTATCGCACTGGTTGGAATGACTTGGCTAACTTTCAACAAGATAGTAAACACTCTGACTTGAACTTCCACAGTTCAACACATTCTACCTCAACTATACTTACTGTTCGAATAAGTATACTGGAAACACTTTAACAGAATGACTTATTACTGTGTGAAACAAGCACTGATAAACTCATATGCAAACGCCTGATACATGTAAATCCACCTTTAACCTTCAATAATGTTGTAACTGAATGAGACATATAGACATTTACTAACTGATAAACAACATTCATGTAACAGATAATAGATATCAACTAAGTAAAGCATTCTCACATGAAATAATCACATAACACACTGGTTTTACGTGGTTCACTTCCAGGGTAGAAGCTACATCCACAGAACTGTGTTTATTATATCTTGAGAGAGTACACAGTTCTGCTGCAACCTGATGTGCAGCTAGAGATCTTCTGGGTAACTCCGCACTCACTACCGGGAGCCCTTCTCTCCTAGATCTCTTCTCTTTCTCTATATTTCCTTCTTACAATATTCTCTCTCTCTCTCTCTCTCTGTCAATCCCTGTGGATTGTTACATACATGCTTCTTTGAGCCAGATGCTGGTTACAGTAAGATACTACAAACTGAATACAGAACCAGCGCATGAGCGTCTATGAGCTAACAGATCAACTGACTCTCTAATTGTCTGACTATCTAAAAGACCCAATGGCTAACTGGCTAACCTTTTACAATACAAAATACATCCCTTTATAGGTAGGCCGAAGGTCTCACCATTACAACACTGTGGGCCTGTCCCAATAGTAACCCAAAACCCTAATTAGTGATAGTCAGTCTATATTTACTCGAACTGTCGCTTTCCATCACACCACTGCTCTCTGCAGCCTTCCATGCTTCCCGGTGCTGACCATGGGTACTGGGCGTCGCTTCCCTTTCTGTCCTTCATCTTCAATACCTTGGCCTCATTGCCCTTTTTCCTTTATGAGGGTAGATGATCCCTCCTGTCTTCCGCCGATGCCTTCAATGCAGTGGGTGAGCTCTCTCTTCTCAGCTGCTCCCTTTAGTGCAGTGGGTGAGCTCTCTCCTCTCGGCCACTTAGGTACTGTCATATTCTTTGACTTATCTGTCTCGATAGTCATAGTTTTTGGCTCTGATCTGTAGCTAGAAACATGCTACGACGTCGTATCTTTACCTTATCTCTTATATCTTCACCAAAACTATCTATCCGCCAAAATGGCAGCTTCTCTTGTAGCTGCGGGACCCTACTCCAATAGGGATACTGAATTGTACCTTGTTCTAGACAATTTAAGTAGATCTCCATTGAGCTTTCCAATTCACACTTGCATTAGCAATTCACTCTCAATAGCAACAAACAAAACAATCATGCTCTATAATAATGTGTTATACCTACTCTAGCATATATTTTCAACAATGTATAAGGAATTAAATACATCAATGGATTCAATATTGATATTCAAATGCACATAATTGAATAGGAAAAGGTATTTATATTAACAAAATCATATATTACAATAGTGACAACCTTTGTTGGCACGTCTACAAACCAGAAAAACTGAGTCCTCCACCACCTCAATCCTCCATCTCTCGATAGCAAGCTCACAAGAAAAGGCAAGCTTGGGAATAACACAAAGTGATCCAAAGGGACAAAGGGATGCAGACTCAAGTATATGCAAACTGAGGCAACAATGGACTATAGTTTCTTTTCTCTTCAATTCCTCCTCTTCAATGTATCCAAGGGGTTCCTTATATAGCACTCCAAAAGGGTAATGGAGGGTCGAATCTGAGCGATCTCAAGGCATATGGAAGGCATGTAGTCAGGATATTCAGACTCCTATGAGGAAAACTCCAAAAATTCTTGGACTTGTGCACACATCTCGATGTACGCGGGTTTGTGGTCAAAAGTCGCGTGTACATGTGAATATGGGTTTAAAAGTCACGTACAACAATAAACAGGTGTTTTTTAGGGATGATCTTGGAACATCAAAGTATAATATAAATCCATGGGGTCTAAAGAGTCTGTAGAGGGACATGGAAGGCGATAAATATGTGATCAACCATGTGTGGTAAAATCAGCTATAACATGCATAATTTTTAAAGTTAAATGTGTATGTGAAGGTTTTTGTGACAAGAGAGAGCCCTCTCTGGCTGTGTTGGCTAGAGCCAAGTCTAAAGGTTGGTTGAAATGGTTAGCCCTGTGAATTACTACATCAACCATAGGAAAATTAAAGGGTGATAACACAAGGCATGTTTGCCTTGGAAGCAAGGAGAATTTGTCCCCATTGAGTTATTAGGCTTCTCAGATGATTGGTATAAATAGGAGAGGCTCCTCCTTCATTTGGACAAGTAGAACACTCAAGCAGTTGCGATGGAGAGATAATAAACCTTCCAACTGAAGGAGAGGAAGTAGTCTAGTCTTATTCTTTGGATCTTATACTGTACTTGGTTGAAGTTTATACAGAGAATTGTTTTTTGGTTTTCTTCCCCACGAGGGTTTCCCAGGATACATATTTTGTTCTCTTTTTTTTTTTTTGTGCCTGTTATTCTTTCAGAGATCCTTTTTTTTGGTATAATTCCTTTTAAAATATTAACATGGTATTAGAGATAACCTGACAGAAGAAATTGTGCAACAAATCATCCTACATTCCACAAAGCTAGGGTTTTCTATTTCGGATACCTCCATCCATAGACCAACCCAAAAAAAAGGTCCATTCACATTAGAGGAAATTTCAATTTAAAAAGGGCCTTCCAAAAATAATAGAAATTCCATGTCATCATGTATTAGCCAATCAAAATGATTTAAAATTCAAAAAGGGAGCACCTCTAAAAAAAAAATTTAATATAAATTTGAAGATAGGTATCATAAAAAAAACTACTTTTTGTGTTCGTATTTTCGACATATCTCCCTATGTTTTTACTCAAAATTTGATCAAGAGAGCTCGTTGGATGCAGAATTAAATTCCTCGTCCAATGTGTTCCCACTCGACATACTTTTGACTGGCCCTGCTACCCCAAAAACAAAAAATACCTGAAAAAATGTGATGATGACATCATCATCACATTTTTTCAGGTATTTCTTGTTTTTGGGGTAGCAGGGCCCATCAAAAGTATGCTAAGTGGGTACTCGTTGGATGCAGAATTTAATTCCACATCCAATGATATCTCTCGATCGAAATTTGAGTAAAAATACAGGAAGATATGTCGAAAATACGAACAAAAAAGTAGTTTTTTATTTTCTTCCTCCAAAATTAATAAATATTATTTTATTATTTTAACTATTATTTTATTAAGTTTCCTTAGGAGGCCCATTTTGAGTTAAAATTTCCTCTAATGACTCTCCCTAGGAGGGTGCATCTTTCTATCGAAGAAATTTTTCGTTTTGAGAATTTTCACTTTTTGACCTACCATTGTTCCCGAGAGGATTTCATCAGTATGATTATCGTGTCCAACATTTATTTATAGACGAGTGTATCCTAGTATCCTCTCTGAGAATGGTTCTATGGAAAAGAACACTCTCTTGTTGAGAGTTGTCCTAGAACATACCAGTTGAGGATGGTACTGTAAAAGATAGTACTCTCATGGAGAGTGGTCCTGCATTCAGTTGCAGACAAGATCTGCATTCAGTTGCAGATGAAAGTATCCTCTCTGAGGATTGTTCTGTGGATAATAACACTCTCTTGTTGAGAGTGGTCCTAGAACTTACCAACTAAGGATGTTCCTACAGAAGATAGTACTCCCATGGAGATTTTTCCTTCATTCACTTGTGGATGAGATATGCATTTATTTGTAGATGACACTATGCTTTCAAAGGATGGTTCTACAGAAAAGAACACTCTGTTGTTGAGAGTGGTCCTAGAACTTACCAACTGAGGATGGTCATGTAGATGATAGTACTATGATATGTTGAGTGGTAGTGCATTCAGTTGCGGACGAGATATGCATTCAATTGCAGAGTACAGTATCCTATTTGAGGATGGACCTATGAACAAGAACACTGTATTGTTAAGAGTGGTCCTATCACTTACCGACTATCGGATGATAGTAATCTCTTATGGAGAGTGTTCATGCATTCACTTGCATACTAGTTCCCGCAATCAGTTGCAGATGATCATGTTCCAGCATTTAATTATGTTGTGGGTGATTTAGCTTAGTATTTGTATACTGTTAATGCAAGTGATTCTCGAGATGATGGCAGTGATGATGTTTGATATGATTCCATATATTATGCTCAAGATGATGCCAAAGATGATAATGCTCAAGATGATGCCAAAGATGATGATGGTCAATATGATGACAGAGATTATGATTGAGATGATGCTCGATATGATACTAGATATCCATGAGGATGATGTTCCACGGATGATGATTATGTTGATGTAGATGTGAAAACTTCCCATGACATATAGATTCACCAGTCAGTTGTACATATGTATTGTTGTAGAATACCTTCCTTGTTAAGAGGGAGTGTTAAGGAAATGTAACCGCAGAAGATATTCTATTTTGTATTATCACTAGTACAAAATGAGGAATTAGCTACTAGGTGACTAAAAATTCTAGTCACCATAGGTTTTTCAAGTGATTTACTACTAAATATGAGCAATTTTGATTGACCCAACTATCAACGACTAAAATTAATGACTAATTTAGTCACCACTTAACAAATATGACTAGATAACAAGTGACAGAGTTAAAAATGACTAACATAAATGACTAATTTAGTCACAACATAAAAATGACTAGCTAGAAGAATATGAATTAGTCATTTATGTTAGTCATTTTTAATTGTGTCATGGAAAATTGCAAATTCGACAATGAAGATTTTCCTAAACCCATGAAGATTTCATCCTCCAATTTCGTCAATGACTACTCAACCAACTTGTTGGTGGCAAATAGCCTATCCAAACAGACCATTGGCACCAAATATTTTGGGTTGGTTGGAGGCGAGGAGGGTTTGGTGGGTTATGAGGGGAAAGTAGTGTGAATTGGGTGGCATTTTTGGCCATTTATTAGGCCACCTTCGATACTTGTTGAAGATATTGTTATGGATATTCACCACTGTTGAGGGTTTATAATTTCGGTATTTAATTACCATCGCTGCCATGGATAAAACAACATTGGAGATAACCTAGAGGCTCTTGAAGAGGTCGGCCACGAATTCTGCAGCTCTAGAGTAAACATCACCTTCCTCCCTTACAAAATCCTAAGTAAGTTTCTTGGTTTATTGTGAATTGATAATTTTTTCTGGTTATAATACTGAAGCATAGGTGTCTAGGTTAAAATCGATGGTAAGTTTCCTTTTTATTGTGAATTTTTATCTTTTGCTTGATAATATTGGTTATAATACTGAAGCTTAGGTATGTAGGTTAATATATCAATATAGAATTATTTATATTTTTTTTCTTTTGGGGGGTTGTTGGTCCAAGTCGATGGCACCACAAACCTATCTTATCACCAACCTATATGGTTTGTTCATTTTATATTTGGGTTGTTCATAAAGTGCATATATATTATGCAATATATGATAACGACTCTCATATTAAAATACTTAAGTTTTTTCCCATATCAAAACTTTAGATCTCCTTGTTGGACTGTATAGGGATGATGTCTCGATTACAACAGTTTAGCTAGTGGTAATATGTTATTTCTTTTCATATATGCTAACATGTTATTTCTTGTAATTTAACTTTTTATATAGTGATGAACCACAAATTATGACCATTCAATCTAATTGCAATTAATCAAGTACTCAAAAATAATTTGACAAGGAAAACAAGCATGAGAAGCTTGGATTCATCTCATCCTATTTCATCTATGAAATCCATCAAGGAAGTGCCACTCAACTTTGACCTCATGCACGATGGCTTTGTATGGGATATAAGTCCACCAAGGCATTTTTTAAAGCTTTGAAAATAAAGGAATTTAGTGAGAAATTGGATGGTTTTAAGAAAATGGATGGTTGAGTGACTAACCAAGCATTGAATTAGGATGAGTTTGTATTCTATTTTTTTATATGATGGTGTTTCAATCATAAGGGGTTTTAGAAGAGTTGTCTATGCTATGTTGTTTTGATATTGTCTTGATAAGAGTTATATGATCTCTCATATTAAAAGATCCTTAATTTTGTTTTCCGTATCAAAACTGTGTAGAGCCCCCTTATAGACCATATAGGGATGATGTCTATATTACAATAGATTAACGAGTAATAATATTTTATTTTTTTGTAATATTAAATTTTCATAGGGTTATGGACCCTAGTCCCCAATTATAACCATTCAATGTAATTGCAACTAATCCACTAAAAAATAATTCGATGAAGTCTCCAAATACCTTTAATGTATCTCCTTTATTTAGGAAACAAGCATGGAAATCTTTCCTTCACCTAATCCTAAGAATGGAGCTAGGATTAGGTTTCCTTTAGGATCGTGATCGAAAGGAAACAAAATAAACTAGCCATTACACTATAGTTATATAAAAAAAAGATAAAAAGTAATTACCTTAAATTTAAATTTAAGAAACCATTTTACAAACCTTCACATGGAGCTTGGAACCATTTGGGAAACCATCACATGGAGGGTATGATATAAAGGGTGAACAAGAGCATCAGATAATTGTTATTCCCAAACCAAAGTTTTTTCAGGCTTAGATTCTTGCAAAACTATGCCACATAATATTTTTTATTTATTTTATTTTTTTTAGCTACCTTCCTCCCTTAATGACAGATTTTATCACTCTCAACATAGGTTCACATAATTGACCTTTGATCGATAGAATCAACTAGGTCTTCAACATCAAAACATCTCATCACATGCAGTAGATTGTACTAGCGTACCTTGGGAATCATCGACATCAATGGTGATCTCCCTCAAACTTGTTAACGGTTCACATCATTCGCCGGTAATCAAGTGGTTTCTACCATGTTCAACTTCAAATAATTGTAATCACATGGATAGAATCATACTTTGTGGAAGAAAAGATGAAGACCCTGAGTATTTGTTTAGCGCTCATTGCTTTACCTAGGTTGCGATGGAGTTTTGCATATCTAGCATGGATCCACATTTGTGTGGTCGTTACTATGCTCAAATTTGTGTCTGTATGTCATAGATATACATTGTATGTCCAGTATCTATGTCTAATTTTGAGTCCTCTATCACATGGATCTACGTTGTATTTTAGTAGCCATGCTTGTTTATTCCTCTCATGTATCTGCCTTGTATTGGTCTGCAGCTATGAGTTGGTTACATGTGTCTATGAGTCAAAAATATTGATGTACTACAGATTCCTACTTGACGACATTCTCTGACCGAGCTGACATTTTCACCTCGAAGTGACAACTTGTTCTCTCAAAGCTCTCTCTTATCATATCCATATAAGTATCATTCTTTTGGGGGCATTCTGTTATACCTAAATCCTGTCACAACCATGTGATAAGACCCTTAACTTCCATGTTTTTCCTTAATCCCAGCACTTAAAGTGGAAACTTACTTTTTTTGTCAATTCTACTTGAAAAAACTTAGCACCGCACTTTCCTTATGGCCCATGAGCGGTACCTTGCTCAGCACTACCTGTATCCTGTTTTCAATAAGCGGTGCCACCACCTATAGTCTTTGGTCCAAAATCATTTCTCATCTAAACCGCTCTATCATAAGAGAAGAAAAGTGGTACCCTGGGTAAAATGGGAAAAATAGAAGTTTCTTGAGGCTTCTAGATCATGAGCCTCCTGTCCTCCCTTATCCCTATCATTATGGGTCAGTTGAGCTCGAGATCCCCCATGCTATCATCTTAGAGCCACCTCACCCACAATTCTCTCAACTATTCCTATCCATTGAGCCTTATAAATACAAGCTCATGTCCATAGTTGAGGTGGAGAACTATAGACGTATTGTTATGCTATTGGATTGACCACTTAGCCCAGGTCATTGGAGAGCATAGAGAGTAAAGTTGGATCTTATGGGGATGAAGTGTTTGTCTTGTGGAGGTGCTTTTCTACACTAATGAAATGGTTGTAAGCTTCTCCATACATTCTTAATGCAAAGTTGATTTCTGTCCCACATTACTGTTGTTTTGATTTCACATGTACATGTTGTTAGATTCCTTAGTCACTAACATGGATAAGTAGATGATTTTCTGGTAGCTTTGATGTGTTTGCAGGTACACAGGTTCACTATCGAAGCAGCACTCCAGGTGTCTACGACATTCAGGGAAGGTCTTCATCCTTTTTCGTTCACTCAATTGTTCTAGATCTAAACCATTCAGACTAAAGGAACAACTTCTATCCACAGAAGGTGCAATATTCCTTATTACAGTCATCAAAAAAGCATTTGAAGGGATTGGTGTTGAAGACGATGGAATATGTGACATGGTATAACTTGTGCCCCCAATATTCACATGTCTAGGTTCTGGTCCCTTAATGGAAACACTAGTTCTAGGCCTAGGGTGTGTGTGTGAAGAAACTTCCACCGCAAGGGTGGAAGGTGTAATGTGACTAGAGATACCAAACCTCTTTTCCTGGAAAGGAATGGAAGTGCCCCTAGGAACAGCACCAGGTTCAACACCTGATCCAACATGGGGTGTTGGACCAGTCTCATGAATATCAGGCATGCCATACCTAATAGTGCTATTTCTAGCATATGTGTGGTGAGTCTCATCGCCCAGAAGCCAATACTGGCGATTAGGGTGCGTGGAATCTATGAATCATGAAATAAATTCATGTGATGGTCTAGTCGAATGGAAACCAGACCCTACCAGAGTCCCATATGTGTTTGCAGGTTCATCCTCCCATACGTGACTAGGAATATCAATGATATCCGGAAACTCAAGCTCATGGTCACCCATATTGTGTGAATCAAAGTGAGAATGAGTCCGCCCGAACTGTCTGTTTCTCTCTCCCAAAGGAGGAGGAGACATAGAAGGTAGAAGTTATGATAAAGGACGAGAATGACAAGATGTCACACCCAGATCCATAATGACTCAACAAAAAGAGAAGACTCTATATAGCTACGCAACCCTAAGCAATATAGTGTGCACAAAGCATACACCTAAGAAAATCTAAATCCAAAACACAAGCAAACCAAGGGTAGGATATATGAGATCCTGAATGAAGCATGTATGTCTTGCCTATGAGGGGCTTGAGACTCCCATAAATAACAAGCATAGGTTTGTAACCAATTATAGTGGCCCTCAGCTTCAGTTCACATAGAGACTATGCTGTCTGACCCTTACCTGTCAAGGACACCTAGATAATAACCTTTGCAAATACCCCCTTGATACCTAGGTAAGGAAACTAAGGTCACCTCAATATAACCAATGATCAGGAAGACAGTGGTATGTAGGATCGACCGTATGGGTAGGGTAGCAAATCCCGAATCTTGAAAGAAGAAAGCAGCACCCCAAGGGTGCACCAACCATACCTCAAAGGCCCCCAGATATGAATACGATCCTGGAAATATCTTTGGTGCTCACAGAAAGTGACCATGGGTCATCCCAATCACAATCGTGTTCATTTCCTCATGCTTAAATCCCATGTAAGAGGAGGATCCTGAGAAACACTAATTACATCAAGCATTTCACACTCTCACCTGGACAAATGCCCACTTTTTTTGTTTAGTGGTCTTGGAGAATTGACTCACAATGAACTATTCCAAGACCCTAAAACCTAATCTTATTGATGCACCCTATAAAAGAAAAGAGTGTAATTCATTTTATTAATTGTTGATTTTAGTTGGCTGTGATTATTAGAAGGGAAATGGTTGTGCAACTAATGAAGTTATGACTTAGCAGTGAAGTAAATATGCACACCTAACAAGCAATGCCAAGTGCAATGTGTAGAATGAAAATTGGGGTATGCCACTACATGAGATGCAAAATTTTTCCTTCAAATGTAAGTGCAATCATTCCTACATGAAAATATGAATATAAACCAACAAGAAAACCTAATGCAAGTACCGTGCAAATGAAAAATGCAAGAGATGCATAAATATGCAAAAGCAAAAATGTTTTTGTATTTTTTGAAAATAAATGAGATATGAAATCAATAAATGAATCTATAACCCCCATACCCTACAACCAATCACAAACAATAGCCAAGCAAGGAACTAAGGTAAAAGAGACCTAATGCACTAATCCCAAAACAAAAAATAGATAAATGAATGACAAGAACAAAGCTTAAAAACTAAACTAAAAGAAGTCTCTAGTAAGAAACAGAGGGTGTATATAGAAACCAGAAGCACTAAAGAAGACTCAACAAGCATAAAAATTCACTCAGCAACACTTAATCCTCCAACTAAGGCTCAAAATCAAGGAATACATGACTTTTATCAGTAAATTAGCATGCATACATGACTGTTGAGGGAAAAACCACGTGTATACACGAATGTGAATGCAAAAGCTGCGTACATGAAGAAAATGGAAGAAAAATAGGGCAAACAGACAAGCCAAGATCAAATTTACTTCTTTAGGACCCTACTGGGAAAACATGCCCCCAAACCCAACATAGAAGGAGAGAAATCAAGAGCAGTTCAAGTACATTAAATACCAAAAAACCACCAAAGAGAAACAACTAGGAGCGTCCCCAATATGGTCGCCAATTCTGTTATGGAGAAAAAGTTCCTATGGCTTGGGGTGTACCACAATAGGCAACTTTGACAATAGAAATCAATCTTTCCCAATATGCAAGAGAAACCAAACATCTAACACTAAGGGATTGTTGGTTTCTGGGTAGACTCGGGTTTACTGTAATGTACCAACAACACCCCTAGGTCACTAGCCCTTTCGGCAACAGACCGCGGAGCGGCCTGAAGTCTCACCTGAAGTGATTCTAATGGGTTGGCCAAAGACTCAAGTGTCTTCTACCAGGTTCTTTATCATCCTGGGGTCTCGCAGTTCTTCTTAGCCAGTGAGGTCTCTCTCCATGACGCACAGTCTCTCTTACTCGCGGGTTCTGACAAGGGAAGGAATCCTATCGCATCGCAGCGACTCTGGTGATGCGCAACTCTCTCTTCTGCTTAACCCGCGATCTACGCTATCTCACACCGCAGCTCCTCTGACGATGCGATATCTCCTACTGTCAACGCGATATCTACTATAGTACGGCCCACTGCGACCCTCATGGTCCAAAGGCTATCGCACTGGGTGGAATGACTTGGCTAACTTTCAACAAGATAGTAAACACTCCGACTTGAACTTCCACAGTTCAACACACTCTACCTCAACTATACTTACTGTTTGAATAAGAATACTGGAAACACTTTAACAGAATGAATTATTACTGTGTGAAACAAGCACTGATAAACTCATATGAAAACGCTTGATACATGTAAATCCACCTTTAACCTTCAATAATGCTGTAACTGAATGAGACATACATACATTTACTAACTAATAAACAACATTCATGTAACAGATAATAGATATCAACTAAGTAAAGCACAATCACATGAAATAATCACATAACACACTGGTTTTACGTGGTTCACTTCCAGGGTAGAAGCTACATCCACAGAACTGTGTTTATTATATCTTGAGAGAGTACACAGTTCTGCTGCAACCTGATGTGCAGCTAGAGATATTCTGGGTAACTCCGCACTCACTGTCGGGAGCCCTTCTCTACTAGATCTCTTCTCTTTCTCTATATTTCCTTCTTACAATATTCTCTCTCTCTCTCTCTCTGTCAATCCCTGCGGATTGTTACATACATGCTTCTATGAGCCAGCTGCTGGTTACAGTAAGATACTACAAACTGAATACAGAACCAGCGCATGAGCGTCTATGAGCTAACAAATCAACTGAATCTCTAATTGTCTGACTATCTAAAAGACCCAATGGCTAACTGGCTAACCTTTTACAATACAAAATACATCCGTTCATAGGCAGCCCGAAGGTCTCACCATTACAACACTGTGGGCCTGTCCCAATAGTAACACAAAACCCTAATTAGTGACAGTCGGTCTATATTTACTTGAACTGTCGCTTTCCATCACACCACTGCTCTCTGCAGTCTTCCATGCTTCCTGGTGCTGACCATGGGTACTGGGCACCGCTTCCCTTTCTGTCCTTCATCTTCAATACCTTGGCCTCGTTACCCTTTTTCCTTTATGAGGGTAGTTGAGCCCTCCTGTCTTCCGCCGATGCCTTCAATGCAGTGGGTGAGCTCTCTCTTCTCAGCTGTTGCCTTTAGTGCAGTGGGTGAGCTCTCTCCTCTCGGCCGCTTAGGTACTGTCATCTTCTTTGAATTCTCTATCCCGATAGTCACAGTTTCAGCTCTGATCTGCAGCTAGAAACATGCTACAGCGTTGTATCTTTACCTTATCTCTTATATCTTCACCAAAACTATCTATCCACCAAAATGGCAGCTTCTCTTGTAGCTGCGGGACCCTACTCCAACAGGGATACTGAATTGTACCTTGTTCTAGACAGTTTAAGTAGATCTCCATTGAGCTTTCCAATTCACACTTGCATTAGCAATTCGTTCTCAATAGCAACAAACAAAACAAGCATGCTCTATAATAATGTGTTATACCTACTCTAGCATATATTTTCAACAATTTATAAGGAACTAAATACATCAATGGATTCAATATTGATATTCAAATGCACATAATTGAATAGGAAAAGGTATCTATATTAACAAAATCATATATTACAATAGTGACAACCTTTGTTGGCACGTCTACAAACCAGAAAAACTAAGTCCTCCACCACCTCAATCCTCCATCTCTCGATAGCAATCTCACAAGAAAAGGAAAGCTTGGGAATAACACAAAGTGATCCAAAGTGACAAATGGATGCAGACTCAAGTATATGCAAACTGAGGCAACAATGGACTATAGTTTCTTTGCTCTTCAATTCCTCCTCTTCAATGTATCCAAGGGGTTCCTTATATAGCACTCCAAAAGGGTAATGGAGGGTCGAATCTGAGCGATCTCAAGGCATATGGAAGGCATGTAGTCAGGATATTCGGACCCCTATGAGGAAAACTCCAAAAATTCTTGGACTTGTGCACACATCTCGATGTACGCGGGTTTGTGGTCAAAAGTCACGTGTAGACGTGAATATGGGTTTAAAAGTCACGTACAACAATAAACAAGTGTTTTTTAGGGATGATCTTGGAACATCAAAGTATAATATAAATCCATGGGGTCTAAAGAGTCTGTAGAGGGACATGGAAGGCCATAAATATGTGATCAACCATGTGTGGTAAAATCAGCTATAACATGCGCACTTTTTAAAGTTAAATGTGTATGTGAAGGTTTTCGTGACAAGAGAGAGCCCTCTCTGGCTGTGTTGGCTAGAGCCAAGTCTAAAGGTTGGTTGAAATGGTTAGCCCTGTGACTTACTACATCAACCATAGGAAAATTAAAGGGTGATAACACAAGGCATGTTGGCCTTGGAAGCAAGGAGAATTCGTCCCCATTGAGTTATTAGGCTTCTCAGATGATTAGTATAAATAGGAGAGGCTCCTCCTTCATTTGGACAAGTAGAACACTCAAGCAGTTGCGATAGAGAGATAATAAACGTTCCAACTCAAGGAGATGAAGTAGTCTAGTCTTATTCTTTGGATCTTATACTGTACTTGGTTGAAGTTTATACAGATAATTGTTTTTTGGTTTTCTTCCCCACGAGGGTTTCCCAGGATACATATTTTGTTCTCCTTTTTTTTTCTGTTGTGCCTGTTATTCTTTTAGAGATCCTTTTTTTGGTATAATTCCTTTTAAAATATTAACATGGTATCAGAGATAACCTGATAGAAGAAATTGTGCAACAAATCATCCTACATTCCACAAAGCTAGGGTTTTCTATTTCGGATACCTCCATCCATAGACCAACCCAAAAAAAAGGTCCATTCACATTAGAGGAAATTTCAATTTAAAAAGGCCTTCCAAAAATAATAGAAATTCCATGTCATCATGTATTAGCCAATCAAAATGATTTCAAATTAAAAAAGGGAGCACCTCTAAAACAAATTTTTAATATAAATTTGAAGATAGGTATCATAAAAAAAACTACTTTTTGTGTTCGTATTTTCGACATATCTCCCTATGCTTTTACTCAAAATTTGATCAAGAGAGCTCGTTGGATGCAGAATTAAATTCCTCGTCCAATGTGTACCCACTCGACATACTTTTGACTGGCCCTGCTACCCCAAAAACAAGAAATACCTGAAAAAATGTGATGATGACATCATCATCACATTTTTTCGGGTATTTCTTGTTTTTGGGGTAGCAGGGCCCATCAAAAGTATGCTGAGTGGGTACTCGTTGGATGCAGAATTTAATTCCACATCCAATGATCTCTCTCGATCGAAATTTGAGTAAAAATACAGGAAGATATGTCGAAAATACGAACAAAAAAGTAACTTTTTATTTTATTCCTCCAAAATTAATAAATATTATTTTATTGTTTTAACTATTATTTTATTAAGTTTCCTTAGGAGGCCCATTTTGAGTTAAAATTTCCTCTAATGACTCTCCCTAGGAGGGTGCATCTTTCTATCGAAGAAATTTTTCATTTTGAGAATTTTCACTTTTTGACCTACCACTGTTCCCAAGAGGATTTCATCAGTATGATTATCGTGTCCAACATTTATTTACAGACGAGTGTATCCTAGTATCCTCTCTGAGAATGGTTCTGTGGACAAGAACATATATGGTTCTGTGGACAATAACACTCTCTTGTTGAGAGTGGTCCTAGAACATACCAGTTGAGGATGGTACTGTAAAAGATAGTACTCTCATGGAGAGTGGTCCTGCATTCAGTTGCAGACAAAATCTGCATTCAGTTGCAGATGAAAGTATCCTCTCCGAGGATGGTTCTATGGATAATAACACTCTCTTGTTGAGAGTGGTCCTAGAACTTACCAACTAAGGATGTTCCTACAGAAGATAGTACTCCCATGGAGAGTTTTCTTTCATTCACTTGTGGATGAGATATGCATTTATTTGTAGATGACACTATGCTTTCAAAGGATGGTTCTACAGAAAAGAACACTCTGTTGTTGAGAGTGGTCCTAGCACTTACCAACTGAGGATGGTCATGTATATGATAGTACTATGATATGTTGAGTAGTAGTGCATTTAGTTGCGGACGAGATATGCATTCAATTGCAGAGTACAGTATCCTATTTGAGGATGGTCCTACGAACAAGAACACTGTATTGTTAAGAGTGGTCCTATCAATTACCGACTATCGGATGATAGTAATCTCTTATGGAGAGTGTTCATGCATTCACTTGCATACTAGTTCCTACAATCAGTTGCAGATGATCATGTTCCAGCATTTAATTATGTTGTGGGTGATTTAGCTTAGTATTTGTATACTGTTAATGCAAGTGATTCTCGAGATGATGGCAGTGATGATGTTTGAGATGATTCCATATATGATGCTGAAGATGATGCCAAAGATGATTCCAAATATGATGATGGTCAATATGATGATAGAGATTATGATTGAGATGATGCTCGATATGATACTAGATATCCATGAGGATGATGTTCCACGGATGATGATTATGTTGATGTAGATGTGAAAACTTCCCATGACATATAGATTCACCAGTCAGTTGTACATATGTATTGTTGTAGAATACCTTCCTTGTTAAGAGGGAGTGTTAAAGAAATGTAACCGCGGAAGATATTCTATTTTGTATTATCACTAGTACAAAATGAGGAATTAGCTACTAGGTGACTAAAAATTCTAGTCACCATAGGTTTTTCAAGTGATTTACTACTAAATATGAGCAATTTTGATTGACCCAACTATAAACGACTAAAATTAATGACTAATTTAGTCACCACTTAACAAATATGACTAGATAATAAGTGACAGAGTTAAAAATGACTAACATAAATGACTAATTTAGTCACGACATAAAAATGACTAGCTAGAAGAATATGAATTAGTCATTTATGTTAGTCATTTTTAATTGTGTCATGGAAAATTGCAAATTCGACAATGAAGATTTTCCTGAACCCATAAAGATTTCATCCTCCAATTTCGTCAATGACTACTCAACCAACTCATTGGTGGCAAATAGCCTGTCCAAACAGACCGTTGGCACCAAATATTTTGCGTTGGCTGGAGGCGAGGAGGGTTTGGTGGGTTATGAGGGGAAAGTAGTGTGAATTGGGTGGCATTTTTGGCCATTTATTGGGCCACCTTCGATACTTGTTGAAGATATTGTTATGGATATTCACCACTATTGAGGGTTTATAATTTCGGTATTTAATTGCCATCGCTGCCATGGATAAAACAACATTGGAGATAACCTAGAGGCTGTTGAAGAGGTGGGCCATGAATTCTGCAGCTCTAGAGTCAACATCACCTTCCTCCCTTACAAAATCCTAAGTAAGTTTCTTGGTTTATTGTGAATTGATAAATTTTTCTGGTTATAATACTGAAGCATAGGTGTCTAGGTTAAAATCGATGGTAACTTTCCTTTTTATTGTGAATTTTTATCTTTTGCTTGATAATATTGGTTATAATACTGAAGATTAGGTATGTAGGTTAATATATCAATATAGAATTATTTATATTTTTTTTCTTTTGGGGGGTGGTTGGTCCAAGTCGATGGCACCACAAATCTATTTTATCACCAACCTATATGGTTTGTTCATTTTATATTTGGGTTGTTCGTAAAGTGCATATATATTATGCAATATATGATAATGACTCTCATATTAAAATACTTAAGTTTTTTCCCATATCAAAACTTTAGATCTCCTTGTTGGACTGTATAGGGATGATGTCTCGATTACAACAGTTTAGCTAGTGGTAATATGTTATTTCTTTTCATATATGCTAACATGTTATTTCTTGTAATTTAACTTTTTATATAGTGATGAACCACAAATTATGACCATTCAATCTAATTGCAATTAATCAAGTACTCAAAAATAATTTGACAAGGAAAACAAGCATGAGAAGCTTGGATTCATCTCATCCTATTTCATCTATGAAATCCATCAAGGCAGTGCCACTCAAATTTGACCTCATGCACGATGGCTTTGTATGGGATATAAGTCCACCAAGGCATTTTTTAAAGCTTTGAAAATAAAGGAAGTTAGTGAGAAATTGGATGGTTTTAAGAAAATGGATGGTTGAGTGACTAACCAAGCACTGAATTAGCATGAGTTTGTATTCTATTTTTTTATATTATGGTGTTTCAATCATAAGGGGTTTTAGAAGAGGTGTCTATGCTACGTTGTTTTGATATTGTCTTGATAAGAGTTATATGATCTCTCATATTAAAAGATCCTTAATTTTGTTTTCCATATCAAAACTGTGTAGAGCCCCCTTATAGACCATATAGGGATGATGTCTATATTACAATAGATTAACGAGTAATAATATTTTATTTTTTTGTAATATTAAATTTTCATAGGGTTATGGACCCTGGTCCCCAATTATAACCATTCAATGTAATTGCAACTAATCCACTAAAAAATAATTCGATGAAGTCTCCAAATACCTTTAACGTATCTCCTTTATTTAGGAAACAAGCATGGAAATCTTTCCTTCACCTAATCCTAAGAATGGAGCTAGGATTAGGTTTCCTTTAGGATCATGATCGAAAGGAAACAAAATAAACTAGCCATTACACTATAGTTATATAAAAAAAAGATAAAAAGTAATTACCTTAAATTTAAATTTAAGAAACCATTTTACAAACCTTCACATGGAGCTTGGAACCATTTGGGAAACCATCACATGGATGGTATGATATAAAGGGTGAACAAGAGCATCAGATAATTGTTATTCCCAAACCAAAGTTTTGTCCACGGGGACTTCACTTAGTGAACCTCTCACATAGCACGTGCGATCGTGGGATATTAAAGAATACCCTTAATATCTAGAGATATTGACCCAAACTCTTTTTGTTGAAACCCCCTCCCAGTACTTAAAACCTCCTCCCCACCCCTTTTTATACCTCAATCCTTATAAACCACCCTACCCACCCCCACCTTAAACCCCTCATCCCCCAATACCTGCAATATATTGGTCCAATTTTTGATAATTTTAAAACCCACAATATGAACTAACGTGATACGATATTGGTTAACAAGTGAAGCCCCCGTGGTTTTTTTAGGCTTAGATTCTTGCAAAACTATGCCACATAATATTTTTTATTTATTTTATTTTTTTTAGCTACCTTCCTCCCTAGCAATATTTAAAGTTACAGAATAAGGGGACAAGTTAAAAGCATTGTAGCCATGTTAGAATGGTGAGCTTCTAATCGAGGAGTAATATCCATTCCATCCTCCTATCGACCTCACCTATATATACACCTTCACTCTGCCTACCCAACCCAGCCCAAGAAGGACCGCCCGCATCCACCCACATGTCCGCGGTCTCGCCATCCACCCCATTCTGGTAAACCCACACCCATTCCGTTCGCATACCCCTTTCAGGAAGCATTTATGCATGACCTCTCTGAAAAATCCAAGATGATATGACAAGGATGATGGATGCACCTACTTACACACCGCCCCTGCAATCTTATTAAGGTATGCATAAATCATTTTTGACGCCTTATTCAATGCTAAAAACACCATTGTTTCATGTAAGTTTTGAAGGTTTTTGAAATCAGGGAACATGGTATGGATAAAAATAACTTGGGCTTTGAGGAATGGAAGACAAAGAGTTACCCATATGAAAACTAAACTGAAAATATCCCAAAACTGATAGAAATACATTGAAACCTAATTGAAATATAAATATAGATTGAATGAAAAGAAATATAATGGATGAAACAATGTTTTCTAGTGGTCCATTTTCATTCGATTCCCTACAACTTCATCATATTTCTGATCAACATCCTTTGATGGTAGATCCTATATCCATTTCCCACCCCCATTGACTACTGTCCAAGAGGCTAATGGGAAGCAACATTGAGTGGCCCTTGAAAACCATGGAAACCCTAAGGATAAACCTTCTTTGAGTGATGAGGATGAGTGCAATGAAAATGGAACAGAGTCCCATATGGGAAAGAAGGGTTCTTCCTTGTGGCACTAAATGAAGTGGACAGATGACATTGTTATGCTTTTGATTACAGTTGTTTCGTATGTGGGTGAGGATGTTAACTGTACCAACAATGGGAATAATAGGAAGGATTGGATTTTGTATAAGAATATGGATGAGTAAATGGAGGAGGACGAAGAGGAAGAAAAGCAGTGATGAGAATGAGGGGGTTTAAATATTGAGGGTGCGACTGGAGAATTTATGAAAAAGGCCAAGGATGATTTAAGGGATGTATTTCAAGACATTGTGGAGAAGGTGAGAGCTACAGGTTTCCTTCCATATAAATTCACTAAGGTTTCCTTCCAGGTGAGAGCTAAAGTTGCTACTTTCTTTCTGAGTCTGGATTTTATTTTGTTTCCCGAGTTGCCTAGGGTTTGAATCTTACGATGCATTTTACTGTATATTAAGATTGAAAAGAACTACCTAGAATTATATTTGATCATTGATTCTCCTATATGTCGGAAATCCTTCATTATTTCTATTGATTCTATGAAGTCATGGCATTCGTTGTTTTGAAAGCTTTAACATTATCCAGTTTGGATTTTATTTTTGTCGATGTGGAATTTAGTCTGTCAACTGTATAAGAGGATATCTTTATATTCTAAAGAAAATCCATAGAAATATTTTGTAGTTAAAATATATCTTCCTCATCTCCCTAGAAATATTTGATTCTAGCAACATCAAAATGCTCTTCTTTATCAGAAAGGCAGCTCAGATTAGTTGATAAATTTGAAGTGTAAAATAAGATGAAGAAATTCAATGAAACAAAGCATAATCTGTTGTAGCCACTACCAGATATATAACCTGATGATATCCCAACAATACAGTAAAATATAAAACAATATTAGAAGTTAAAAAATTCAAGATAGTGAATATTTTTTCTTCTTCTTTGGTAACTAGGGGAATCGACAACTGGAGCTGGGCTGGTACTTGCATGACACAAGGTCCATGGATCCATTCCTATTACCACTATACCCCTAGGTTTCCCACACCTACCGCAAGACATGGGACACAGGTAAATTCGGGTGGGATTTGAACTCGTGACCTCCAATTTACAACAAGTGACTTATTAGAAGTTAAAAAATTCAAGATAGTGAATACTTTTTTTTTGGTAACTAGGGGAATCAACAACTGGAGTTGGGCTGGTACTTGCATGAAACGGGGTCCAAGGATCCATTCCTGTTACTACTACACCTGCTGCAAGACAAGGGACACAGGTAAATCCAGGTGGGACTTGAACTCATGACCTCCAATTTACAACAAGTGACTTCATAACAACTGAACCGCCAATGAGTCACACCCGTGCAGGACAAGATAGTGAATATTAGCTGTTGTGGTAATCCGTAATTAGGATGTACTAAAGCCATCCATTGTAAGATATGCATCATATTGTTTCTGAGATGGAACTTACAATGGCAGTCTCAAAAATTATTTATCTTATTACTATTGTAGTCATCACTTGATTTTCTGATGTCCACTATTTTTGTTACTGATGTAATTTTGTTATTCTTTGTAGGAACAGCACAAGTCACAGCTGTGTGTTTGAGATTTGGCATGTAATATATCAATTGATACATATCTTTTGTTTCTTTTTCTCTTCCGGAGTTTCTATACATGTTCTGTTTTGGTTGGTAAAAGAGCTTATAATTTCATTAATGATACGAATACTTATACAAAATAGGGTAGACAGAAGCTAGCAACCTGAGATAGTTTGAACATGGCTTGCAATTCTCTCTCTGAATTGTCCTTGCCATTGCTCTTTATAAGTATATACATTATTTATATTATCTTGATTTTCAAATACTGCCATCTACAAACAAATTTCTGGCTAATTTACCTGCAGTTGGCAGATTGTACTGCAATATATGTATAACATTGCCATACATTGGAAATACATAACGCAGAATCAACTATGTTACTTTTATAGTATTGCAGATCATCCTATAGATCAAAATGATAAAAGGGACAACAGGTAAGTCTTCTTCTGAGCAGCAGGGTGTCCAAAAAGGTAGCCTGGTTCCTTATGTAGTGTCTTGCTTCAGTATATAGTCTCCTACAAGCAGCATGTGGATGTTCCAAAAATTTTAAAAATAGATCAGAATTTCGACAAGGAGCTTCACCATTCAATAATAGTGCACTGTTGTCCTTGTTGCTGCTCTCCTTTCATCATCTGCAACTGCTTCCTGATCTCAGATAATTTGTTTCTTTATTTTCTTATTTCTGTTTCTTGTTCTATCACCCTCGTCTTCATATTGTGGAACTTGTTCTTCACATTTTGAGTCAGCTTCCACATTATCTCCAGGTTATTGAGAGCCCCAAGGGCCAAAGCTTATACTATAAAAATCAGGGATACGATGTGGAACATCTGGGAGCTTCTCTATAATGAGTGATTGTAGATTTCAGGGAGTGTGGACAGAGGCCCTAAAGTGGGGCTTCAAGTTTAAATGTTGTTTGAATCCAGCCTGGGCAAGTCCACAATGAGGAGACTTAAAACCTTTTGATCTGGAGGGAGCTCACCATATGTTCGCACAGTTCACAGCCAAATCCTGGAGCCATTTTCCATACAAAGGGAAATTCCCAGTAAGGGGAAAGATCATAAGAATCTTTCCTGCCATCCGTAGTTATTCTCAACTGCACTAATTGCCATTGTCTCACTAGCATTGTCTCACTCCCTATCTTATTTTAAATTCCACTCCATAAGTCTCAGCGTTAACTGAAAAATCCCTGTTTCTCCCACCATTCTAACAACACCCAATGGGGGAGAATGGAAATTGGTGCAGTTGACGATACACAAATAGATTGCTGCTGGAATGACAGCAAAAGCAAAAGCAAAATATCTGATCTAAAAAATGGAAGAGCAGGGCTTGTGTTACCCTAAAACTTGCAGCCCTCAGAAAAAGCAGAATAAGTTGACTACTATAGAGAGAAAACCACCTTTATGCCAATAGCTTTAACCCAAAAAAGAGTAGGGATTGAATGGCCAAACAATATGCCCAATCCCTTTGACAGCCACAAATTGCTGCCACATAAAAGATTGAAAAGGCTTGGGGTGAGAGAGTATTTGGAAGGGACAATCCTTAATTGTCTTGTCTGCAATTGATACCTCTTGAGTGACAAGAGTGAGTCATATCTCTTGAGTGACAAGAGGGAGTTATATCTCTTGTGAGTGACAGAAGTGAGTCATATCTTTTGTTGGGGTTTGTCTTTTCTGCTGATGGTTTGGGCACAGTGAGAGTCAAGAGTCTGAGATCCATTGAGTCATATCCAGAATCTTGTTGTGACCCATGGTATTGACATAAAATGATGTTGTAGAAGAGTCTATTGAGAGTTGTATTAAACACAGTGGACAAGAGTGAGTCATATCTCTTGAGTGACAAGAGGGAGTTATATCTCTTGTGAAGGACAGAAGTGAGTCATATCTTATGTTGGGGTTTGTCTTTTCTACTGAGGGTTTGGGCACGGTGAGAGTCAAGAGTCTGAGATCCGATGAGTCGTATCCAGAATCTTGTCTTTGTAAGTGATGATTAACAAATATGCAATAAAAGACAAAATTGCTGGCTGGTTTTCTCCATTGGGGTTTCCAGGGTACATCTTGTGTTTTCCTTTCTTTGTATTGGTTGCTTATCAGTGTGTTGCATTTATCTTTTCTGGGTTAATTTAAACTTTAAAGTAAATGATTGAAAGTGTAACCGTGATCTGGTGAGCTGTAATTTTCACAGTTTCTGCCATCTGGCATTGCTGAACTTTTTGGTTTTTGCTTCCTCTTGAAGATAAACATCTCTTCATTTCCCATGTACAGATCTGGAAATTCCATTTCTCCCTACCAGGGAAGAGCAATCCTTATTCCTCTCATAGATTTGATTGTTTCTGGTGTATTCCTTTTCATTCTGTTTAATACCTGAATTGCATATTACTTTTTGTTTCTAAAAATTCCATTATTCTTTTCCTTCCAAACATTCTTAACAATGAAGAAGGGTTCTATACCCCAGATTTTATTTATAATTCCTGACTGGCATCTCTCTTTAAGGCCAATTCCTTATAAATTTGGTTAGAGATCTTGACTTTCCTTTCGACTTTGTATCATAAATTCATGATCATTCCAGCAAGTAAAATATAGTTTACAGTTCACCGATAAATGATTTGTTGTTTCTTTGTTTTGCTTACAGTTAGGGCATATAGAGGGCCAACAAAACCACACCTTTGTATATTAGCTTATGTTTCTTCTAAACTTCAAAACATGGAAAGGCATCCACCTCAAGCCACAAATCCCTCTTACAGATCTTGTTCCAAGTGCTGTTTCTCTATCCAGATTGTCAGGTCCTGAAGGTGGAAGGTATAACCTTGTATGACTGTGAACTTTTGTGTACTGTCCCATCTCCAACTCAGCTTGTTTTCATCATCGAAGAATGCAATTTGGTTTCGTCGATTCTCTCATAGCCTTATCTTGTCCATTTGTTTTATATTTGCAGGCCTTGTTGTGGGATCCTTTCATTTTCTTGGTAGTCAGTCACCTCAATCCATCCTTAATGTTGAAAAGGTTCTTTCCTTCCTCTGTTCAATAGGGATCTCTTGGACTTGGGGCCCATTTGGCAGAACCTGTCTGCTGGCTGGCTGAGCCGTATTAGGGGTATATACTGGGTTTCAGTGCTTTGAAAGATAATTAGGGATGCTGTGTTGTATTAGGGTTATATACTGGGTTTCAGTGCTTTGAAAGATCATCAGGGATGCTAAAAAAAATTATCTATATAAAGGTTGCGATTGGGTCCATTCATACTTCCAAAATAAATTTGTTGGAGGACCCTTCTAGAAAGTCGTTGAATCTTGTTAAGTCCCCGTCAATAATATTCTATGCATATTTCCATTCAATATTAGGAAGTTTCAATTTCCAATACCAATTACCCTTTAGTATTACAAGCACAGACTTCATTCCATGCTACTAAGGTCTATTTTTACTTTGTCCAGCACCATTAAACAAAGCATTTTTATTATTATGCACCAATTCCTTGATAACTCTAACAGGAGCCTTGAACACTGAAAAGACATGCACAGGAATTGATTTGAAGACTACATTTATAAAGGTGCATACCCCCCTATGGAAAGTTTTTAAAGGTCCAGTTCTTAAGGGTCCAGTTTTTAAAGGAATTGATTTGAAGATTGCATACCCCCCTACGGAAAGTTTTTAAAGGTCCAGTTCTCCAATCTTGCTTGGATTTTGGGGATGTCTTCTTCCCACTTCAGACACATGAAGGGTTCTTTGGATAAAGGTACCCCAAACTATATTGTAATTGAAGGATGGGAGGTCTTGTTGAAGTGGAGTACCGTGCTTATATGTACTTGAATCCTGATGGTTGTATTAAAGAAGAATTTTTATTTACCTCCAGAAGCATCTGATTTGTAAGAGCTGCTTTAATCTTCAGTCTTCAGGAATTGTGGATTCACCTGCCAATAGTGTGTCGTCAACAATTGCAGATGAGATCTGATCATTTCCTTCTGCAATCTGGACACCCTTTATTTGTTGTTATCTTTTGACTTTTATTAATCCATCTCTCTGGGCCTCTGCCGTAAGGATGAAAAGATAGGGAGACAGAGAAGCTCCTTGCCTTGTTCTTCTAGTTCCTCTATTTGGGACAAATAGGAGTGAAGGAGAACCATTAATGATTAATCAAAATGTGGCTAAATATCCTATGATTTTAACCTTTTCCATTTTTCCATCACTAGAATCCGGCAATGCAATCTTTGCTGAAAACACAATTTTCGATTGATGGAATTGCCATTTTTAATGCAGAAATGGATTCAACACCCTCAAATATACTACAATTGGATTGTGTAATGTTAAAATGTGATATCTGTAATTCAACCAATCCAAATGGTTCCTGCTGGATTTCAGGCCCAAAATGCTGATTTCCCCTCCCCTAAGCCCTTATTTTGAGCAACCAGAAAAGGGCCAATTCATAGCATATTTAGAGTAGTTAATGAAAATTGAAAATACAATATATGAGTCTGAGATAGAGAAAATTCAACTCTCACCCAACTCCTCCAATCTTGGGAGATGCAAAGCATTTTGATAATGAAGTCCCAATTGATATGATCATATGCCTTTGACATAAATTTATCAGCTTGGCTTTTGAGAAGATTTCTTCAATTGAATCATTTCCTGAGCAGTAATAATTCCATCTATTGGCATTCTCCCTGCAACAAAACCACTTTGTTCTTTGGAAATTAAATCATCCAAGAACCTTTTGAAGTCTATTGATGACTATCTATCTCATAAGAAGTATTGAATAGTGAGTTTGTCCTATACTCTTCTAGAGCAAACAAATTTCTTTTCTAGGTATGAGGGCTATATGAGTGGTGCTTAGAACTTTCAAAATAGATTTGGGCCTCCTGATTTTCTCCATTGCTCTCCATACATCCTCCTTGATTATTTTCCAACAATCCTGATAAAATATGCAGAACTGGTGGGTCCTGGAGCCTTCATACATCATAACTCACTTTAACAAGCTAATTGTCCCATTTCTTTGAAATCAACCATGGCAAAGTGTATCCAACCTTTTGAATTGCCTTGTTTCTGTTGAACTAGGGTTCTAGGACCAGATTCTGAAAATAGTCCCTGATGGAAGATGCAACTACCCCTATCCTCTGTTACTAACCCATCCTGCTTTGAGTTTTGATATTCTGTTGAAGTTCTTAATTTTTAATTGTGGTATTCTGAGCATATATGGTATTCTATCGGTGCAGTGGGTTAGCTCAATTTGCTTGAATGGGCTGTTTCAAGGTGGAGTTCACCATGAGGTCTCTGATTCTAGTCTGGCTGAAGTTCGAGTCCCACATAGTCCTGTTGGGTTTCCAGGAGCTATTGTGGCTGGTGGCTGAGCTGCCCTTTGTCTAGATATTTTAGGGAAGCAGGAGGACTATCCTGTGATATTTTTCTTGGGGAAAAGATAAAAAAATATGGTGTTCCTATCACTCTCTTGGGCCATTTAACTATAAGTTATTTTTTTTTCTAATCTCTTTGAGCTCCTGTGGGTTATGTAAATTTTACTCACCAGGTTACTTCCCTGGGTGGATAACTCATCTGGAAGGACTTCTTGGATTCTGTTTTAGATATATGTATGCCATTTGTGCTTCATGTAGCTCACTTTGATGGAATATATTCCACATGCATCCCTATTCCATTGTTCAAGATTCTTCTTTAGAAACATTAGTTTCCTTTGAGGGACGTACATCCTTGTGCCATAGAAGTAGTTTCCCTCTTTCCACCAATGATCAATAATTTTCATATAGCTAAGAGCATGTTGACCACATTTTCTCAAATTTTAATGGAATGTTTCCAAATCTTCTCAATAGAGAACAGGACAGCCAATGGTCAGAACTTGATTCTTAGATCAAGATGAATCATGGAAGTACTGACTAGGAATCTATCTAATCTCTTTGCAATCAGATTGGAATTTGGAACCGCTTTGTCCATTACTTTCAACTAAAACACCCTTCCATAAGGGAATGTCTGTTAGTTGTAAATGTGTCATTGATAAAATCACAATTTTTTTTTGAAGACTGATCCATTCTTCTTTCTTTTTAGATAATCGTGTAATGGCATTAAAATGTCCCTATACAACCCAATATGAGTTGTACCATCACCTAAAAACTACAAATTGAAATTGAAACAGAAATTTTATTTTATGTCATTGAGTGACCAAATTTCTATCTTACTGGTCATATAATTTGGGGCATAAATGTAAGTTACCACTTCAAAGGACGACGAGGCACTGTAAATCCAGATTGAGATCTACCACCTCTTTCCTGCTCCTTCTTCATATTTTACTGTTTTTGTATTCCAAAGTGTTGAAAAACTTGGGCACTACCTGTTTGAGCTTTTGCACACATTTGTAGCTTCTCTAGACTTGATTAACCAAGTTTTCCATCTTGTCACTGGGTAACTATGTTTCGTAATAAATAAAATGGCTGGTTTCTTGTTGATAATCTTAATCTTAAGGAATCCTTTTTATGTTGGGAAATTGAGATCCAAGACCCCTATATTCCAATATATTAATATTTGTTCTTGTTATATTCCAAGATATTCTTTGCATGCATGTGTATTAGGTTTCTCAGGCTGCAAGAAGATTGAGTCCAGTGTTTATAGTTGGTCTCAGTCAACAAGGTATATGCTCTAGTATTATTCTTTTGTCCATAGTCTTTCTTCCTTTCTTTAAGGACTCATGTTTATGTTATTGAAACATAGTTACTGTATACCAATGGTATCTGATATGATATGGAAAAATTCTGTACTTGAATAAAACAAATATGACAGAGATACAAGAGTATTCCAAAATATGGCCAAAATACGACTAAAATACGATAAATACAGCCAAAATATGATATGATACTGCCAAAATACAATTGAATATGATCAATGTGGTCAAGATACAGCTAAAGTATGGTCAAGGGTACATTGAATGTATTTTCCATGTATATAGCCAAATATGGCTGTATCCATATGTTGGCCATATTTCTGTGTTTGAAGGCTAGATACGACTGTCTGTTGTTGCTATGATTCGAGTGTAAACTGCTTTAGGTCTAAGGTGATATTATCCTACTACTCTAGTTTCTTCTCCTTTACTGATCTCCTGCCTTCTAGGTCTAATTGGCACCCCCTTTCTACATGCATGTATGTCGTTGTTTCTAAAGGTGCGAATCAAACCATGCTGTAGTCAACCGCACTTCCTCGTCAAGTTTTGGTTATTTGGGTGTGTCATCCATCATTTCTACTTTGTTGATGTGCTAAATTTCTTTTGTTTTTGAAAAATGCTTCCTTTGAATCCTATTAAAAAACCATTTTATGAAAATGGCATGTTACAAAAAGTAAACATCAACAAGTGCAAGCTTAAGCAAATACCTAATCTAGATTATGCCCATAGATTTATGATAGATTGTGAAGGGGCACACTCTCGCAGGGCTACATAAAAATATTGAAACAAGTAACTAACCAACTAAAACTCTAGATACCATTCAATGCAGGGAGACCAACAATGGCTTGGGGTGGAAACCAGATGCCAAGCTAGGTTGTAGATTATTGATCCAAGCACTACGAGCCACAATATTGGCATGGCAAGTTGCCACTATCCCCCAAGAGCAAGATGGCACCACTAGACCTACTTGGATGACATTTTCCATGAGCAATCCTTCAATTGACCATTGGTAGTATGCTAGGAAGCAGTGTGCGCTTGGGGAGTGAAACCCAAACCATATAGGTCATGGGATGCAATATAGAGCCATAGAATTATTGATCAAACTTTGAATAGGGGATATTGGTTGGACACCACTAGTACCTCATTTATGGGATCTTGGTTCTGTTATTAGGCTTATTCGCTTTATAGTAAAGGTCTTTGGTACTCTTCTCACTTGGCACAACAAGTTGTCCCTTCTATTCTGAATAGAAAATGGAACCTTCCTTTGATCTTGTAGTATATGGGGCATTGAAAGATGAAATGCTCCTCAGTCTCAAAAAAAAAATTTGTATACACTCTGTTCTTGCCATGAAGTTTGTATTGAAAAAAATTTGAGAATATTTGATTAGTCATAGTAGCAGAGATGTATAATTTCAAGAGGGAAAAATGATATGAATTTTTTGGTGATTTGTTGCTTACTAATTATAATTATAATTATAACATGGTTGACACATAATTGTTGAGAGTGTTGGAGAAGGGGTGACTGACCTCAAGGAGGGTGACAGTGTGCTTCCTGTATTTATTGGAGAATGTGGAGAATGAAGACACTGCAAGTCAGAGGAGAGCAACATGTGTGATCTGCTAAGGATTAATACTGAAAGAGGGGTTATGATCAATGATGGAAAGTCAAGGTTTTCAATCAATGGAAAACCGATTTACCATTTCCTTGGTACATCGAATTTCAGCGAGTACACTGTTGTGCATGTCGGTTGTGTTGCCAAAATTAATCCAGAGGCTTCTCTTAACAAAGTCTGTATTCTGAGTTGTGGTGTCTCAACAGGTAAATCACTTCCTGGACTTTTTGATACTGATTTAAACTATATAATGTTTTACAAAGTGGGTAATTCAATTTTTAAAGTTTGGTTTGCTGGATTGTTAATAAAACCATCCATGATCATTTCCTTGATTGGATTTCTTATTCAAAATTAATTTTGTTGTGGAATCAGGGATGGGTGCAACTTTGAACATAGCCAAACCCAAGAAGGGTTCAACATGTTGGGTATAAAATTTATTACTATTTTATTACAGCCTCACCTACAAACATGACAACATATCCCCATACTCCCCCATACTGTGCTCGAGAATACCTCTGGACACAACTAGTTTACTCTTTAATAATATTTTATTATAGCTGTACAAATGTGACAACATCTCCCATGTGCTCGAGAACACCTCTGGGCACAACTAGTTTACTCTTTAATTATGTGTTAGACTTCTGATTTGGCCTTTAACTACACAGGTTGCTGAAGGGGAAATAATTATAAGAGCTTCTCGAATAATTGGAATCGATTTAAACAGTGACAGATTTGAAAATGGTTGTAGATTGCCCATTTCATGGTTGTACATCAATTGTTTTGTTTTTGCAATGATTTATGGAGTTTGAGGATATGCCCTTATCTGAAATCCCTATGGCATGCTTATGTGGCAAGCTGGGGTGCATAATTTTTGAAGAGAAATGTTTTTACCATGTCATTTTCACCAAGGGATTCACATGAAGCCCAAGTGCAGTTTTCTTTGGAGCGAGGCGTGCCTACTGTGATTGGTGTAATGGGGACACAGCAGCTTCCTTACCCTTCCAGGGCTTTTGAAATGTCTCAATTTTCACGGTGTTTGATACCTTGGACTGCAAATGGTATTGGGGAATTTTACAGGATTAATGCTTTTGTTAAAGTTAAAATTCTGAGCTATAGAAGATCCTTGAATTTATTGATTTGATTCTCAAATTGATTAGTGTAGCTTCATTTGCTTGCAGATGGTATGTATTTGATAGAAGTGGATAGAGTCTTGAGACCAGGTGGATATTGGATTCTCTCTGGTCCTCCCATTAATTGGAAGAAATATTACCAATCTTGGCAGAGATCAAAAGAGGAGCTCCAGTAGGAACAAGAGAAAACTGAAGAAATAGAAATACTTTTGTGCTGGGAAAAGAAGTATGAAAAAGGTGATCTTGCCATTTGGCAAAAGAGAATTAATACTCATTCTTGTCCTAGAAGCCTGAATACTATTGACCCACCTCTTTCCTGTGAATTAGGAAATCCAGATGATTCTTGGTAAGTTCTTGAACTTCATAGCTCAAAGTTGAACACAGTTTATGTAGCGTAATTTTATAACATAACATAATCAGATCGATAGTGTGCTAAAATCTATTTTCAAAAATTCATTGCTGGTGAACAAAGTGATTATATTTATGAGCAATGTTTGTAACCCAGACATTTTTTGTGCTTAAGCAGGACCATAAGTTCAGTGTTGTAGGTATTCTTAGGTTTAAATCTAGGCTCCAATACATTCCCGGGGTTTGACAGTTAAAACATATTTTTGTCCTTCCTAGAATGTGCTTTTAGATTCCAGGTATTGG
>LPNX011048821.1:136169-156677 GCA_001517045.1 Pseudotsuga menziesii
CAAATTATATCCTGAATACAAGTCAAAGATACATTTTGAATTCATCATTTTTATGTGAGTTTTGAATTTTTCCTATCTGCTTTTACATTTTAATGGCCATGCATGAATTGATCTTGTGTTGCAGACAGGTTTAAGTTTAACTGTATAAATCTTAAAAAATTTCAAGCATGTTTGCATAATTGGCTTCACATTTCATTACAGTACAAGAAGAGTCTGTTTTTCTCTTGATCTGCTTTGACAGTGGCCTAGTTTTACTCATATGGCCTAGTTTTACTCAAATGATTGAAATTTTATGCTTATTTGATAATGTCTATAAAATCCACTGACCCCTGTTGGGGCGTGCACCTTAACGGTCACTAGTTTTGGTAACTTCGCGGCTTTTGTGGAAGCTTGTAAGCAGAGTTGCGACTCAAAATAGTCTTAGGGGTGTCAGGGTTGAGTCAAAGCCCTCTTTTTGTAATTATCCATAAATTTCAGGTGTAAGCCCATGATTTTGTAATAGTGCACTTGTATAAATAGGCGCTCATGTAAATATGTCCAGGGTATCTAATGAAATGAGGATCATTTGATGCAAAGAAGATAGATCTAATTTTGGGGTTTTAAGGTTAATTCCCAGATGTGTGCGTGGACGACCTCTGCAGCTGTGTGCATAGAGGGTTTTGTGAGGAAAGGAACTGCAGCTGAGTGCACAGCTTAGAGATTGTAAGAAAGGGACTGCAACTAAGTGCACAGTTAGGCTTGAAGGTCGGATCTACTGCTGAGTGTGCAGATCAGAACTATTGTTTTGTAAGAAGTGGAATAAAATCGCAGTTTTGTGGACGTAGCCCCTACACTGGGGGTGAACCACGTTATATCTTGTGTTGTGGTTCTTTTGTGTTGTTTCTGTTATGGTTTTATTTTATGCATTGATAAGTAGATAATTGATAAAGTAAGATAACTATTAATATTAACTTCGCTGAGAATTCTCGGTTAAGGGTTAAGCAAGAAACATCTTTTTATCTAAATGCGAAGCTAATTAAGTGAATATCGAAGCTTTGTTTGGTATAAATATTTGTTGCTAAGGCTAAAGGTACAGTAATATACCTCTTCTGCTTGCAGAAACCTGGTTCTGTGGCACCCCATAGCTATTTCAGGTGAGACTGCAACCTGTTCGCAGGTTGTTGCCGAAAGGGCCAACACTGTGGGTCTATTTTTTGGTGCGAAGTTAATGGTATAAAACCCGAGTCTTCCCTATAGCCCAACAAATTGGTTCCGTTGCCAGTTGAACTCAGTATTTGCTCAAGAGGGATCTACATCGTACCTGGAGGGCTATGTTCTGGAGGCCCTCAGTAAAAGTAATCGGTGATTGGATTGAAGAGACCTATTTGAAATTTGTAGAACAAGGAAACAAGGATCCTCGTTGTAGCTTGGACGAATTATTGCAAAAACCAACTTCAAGGAAGATCAGTTTCCTGACTGGACCCCCGCAAGAATTAATATATTGAAAAGGGTGAACAACGCGATATCGCGAGCTATTGATTTCTGGACAATGCGAACCCTTGAAGCATTTGTGACAGAATTTGCCATTGACACAAGTACCTCTTTTAGCGAAGCTGAAAGGCAGTTATTCAAAGGACCAAGGGGTAAGTACCTAAATTCATTTAGTCTACAAATTAAAATGCTCTTGGCTGAGAAGGGCATATTGCTTATAGAATTAGATTGCTAGATTTATTTTTACTAACCTATGTTTGGAAGTGAAAGTAACTTCGATGAGCAAAGTGGTTTGCTGCGAAGCGGTAAAAGATACAAGAGAAACCTAGAATCCTATACCCTAGGTCAGAATACCGAGTATACACCAGAAGACCCTAAATCTGAAGAAACCCCTTTTGTTAGGAACCCTCCTATAACCCCACAGCGAAGATCTACTACCCCTGAGAACTTGTCATAGTCTGGTAGTAACCCTAGCCCGAGTATTCTGACCGTAGGTCAGTCTACCCCAGTAATTTCTGCCCCCCCTCAGTCCACTATGGCCCATATGACTGATGATATCAAGCTCCCATTCTTCAAAGGAATTGGATCAAAGGATCTAGAACAGTTTTGGTTTTTATGCGAAGCTGTGTGGGCAGCTAAGAACATTTTGGATCAAGATGTAAGAAGAGCGCAGCTGGTCACTTCTTTTAGAGACCGAGCCTTGACTTGGTTTATGAAGTTTTCCAGTACTCAGAACCATGTCTTGGCTGATATTAAAGAAGCAATGATCAAAGAGTTCAAGAAGCCTAAATCAGAATCACAGTGTATAACTGAATTGAAAGAGATTCAGCAGAGGTGAGGTGCATCAGTTTGGGACTTTGATCAGAGGTTAAAAGTTCTGCTAGATCAAGTTAGTTTCACTATTGGACCAGCACAACATAAAGAATGGTTCATTGCAGCCTTATTACCTCATATCAAAATGCCACTCATGCAACAGAAGGTCGTTGATCAGCAAGAGGCTTTGGAGATTGCCATGAAACTAGAGACAGCTCCTGTCGAAGATAATTCTGGCATAGCCCAAATACAAGCGCAGTTAGCAGAAATGGATTTGGAGCTACGTGACATGAAAAAAGGGAAATATATTCATTAAGAGGTGTGGTGTACACGATGTAGGACAGAAGTTCATGACAAGGAACAATGCCCTGCGCTAAGAAATTACCTGAATACTGGAGCGCCGAACCCATTTAACCCTAATGATCTATATTGTGAGATTTGTAGAACAACTGGCCAGCATCGACCCGAAGACTACTATTTACTACAAAGATATGTGCAAGTCCCTAACAATCCCTATTGCAAGTTCTATAAGTAAGTGGGACACAACGAAGAGGAATGTCGCAACTTTGACCTTATGCGAGAGCGAACATATGATGCTTATAGGGTACAAAACGATGCACAAGGCAATGATGGATATGGTTACCATGGTAGTACATCAGGTCGAGGTGCTTTTGGTGGTCGTGGTCGTGGTGGTATGCCTAGAATAGGTTGAGGCCAGGTTGTGTGCTATAACTGTAATCAGGTAGGACATCTAGCTAGAGACTGTCGAAACCCCACTATGACATGTCGATATTGCAGAGTAGTAGATCATGTCATTGAGCAATGCCCACAGCTGATAGCCAAGATACAAGAAATAAATAGTGCTCCTCCTCAGAATATTTAGATGATTACTGTGGAGCAAAGACCTGTCCCAGCCATTAACTTTGTTACAAGGAGTGGAGCTACGACACAAGTGCAGCATAAGGAGAAACAGCCTGACGAGGCTTGGGTTCGTAAGACGCCAGATAAAGTTCCAAACTTCGATGTGGATAGAGAAAAAGAAACATTTATGGAAGCCAAAAAATACTTTGTTCATCCGAGCACAGCGGTAGCACCTGCGCAGCAGCATCAACAGCAGTCGCAGTCTCAAGAAGCTTCGACAGAGAAAGTAAGTACACTGTCAACATTTTTACAGAGTTGTATGAAGCTCTTACAAAATCATACTTCTTTAAATGAGTTACAAAAATTTATTGCTTCTTGCAAACCTCAGCGAAGCTCTGGTAAAGAAAAAACTGTCAATAGAGTTAGAAGGACTGGAAGAGAAATGAGATTGCATGCTCAGATAGGAGAGTATGACATGACTGATATCATATTAGACTTGGGATCCGAAGTCAATGTCTTAACTAAGCAGACATGGGAACAAATGGGAAAACCTACCCTTGAATGGTCCCCTATACAGTTGAGATTAGCCAATCAGTAGAAGATTGTGCCCCTAGGAAGATTCTCTAGTGTCCCAATAGACATTGATGGAGTAAGTACCTTAGCATATTTTGAAGTCATTGAGATAATTGATTATAGAAACCCCTATCCAGCCTTGCTAGGAATTGAATGGGCAATAGATAATTCTGCAATAATCAATCTTAAGAACAGACAGATGACTTTTGAAGGAAAAGGCTTGAGATTCATAGTCCCCTTGGACCCTTCTCAAAGAGAAAGGTACATAGAGCCAGTCAGAGATGAGGATCAGGATGTTTTGGATCATATCTACAACATCACAGCTAAAGAGGAAGACTATGTTAACCCTACTACTGAAGGTATAATGGATTGGAAGTGTGATTGTTCTTGCATGACTGATTCAAATGAAGGCCTAGAGAATTGGCAGCATAGACTTTATGAGCTACATGGACATCAGTGTGCAAGAATTACCAAGTCGCTCAGATGGCTTGGCTCACAGACAAGAGTCTTACGTATTTTTGATGGCTTGACAGACCCTGAAGAGTATATTTTGCAATTTTTAGAGCAGATTTCAGATTCACAGAAAATGGAAACTTTAGATTCAGTATTTAGAGCCATAACTACTAGATGGTGGAATGGCCATAAGAAGTATATTCAGAGTTAGGAATCTTGTCAAAACCTTTTTCGCCTCAGATTCGTGGATCAACCTCAGGAGGTGCGAAGCAGGTTTAATGGTTAGACTAGCCCTCAAGAACATTTGGAATAGTGTTATGAAGCATGGAAGCATGTCCCTGATGAAGAATGGGTACATCAGTTCATGCACACCCTGGAGCCTGTCACAAAGAATTGGTATGTAGAGGTGGAGCTTCACCATGGTACTGTAAGTTGGGATAGTCTTGTTGATATTTTTGTGCTGACATTTTCTATTAATGAGGTTTGTCTTACTTTGGACGTAGCTGTTAGGCTGATCCACACTAAGGTGTTTGATGGTAAAAAAATAGCCGAGTACCAACCTGATTGGAAAAAACAAGAAGCCAATGCAGTAGAATGCTATAACCTCGCAATTGACGAGGATGATGACCCACGCAACATAAACATTCCTGAGTCAGAAGGACACTCCGAAGTACATGGACCAGCATTCGAAGCACCAGAAGTGACTCAGCCCTTGAAGACAAGGCAAGTAAATATTGGGTCAGAAGAAATGCCTAAGTATGCTACTATTGGATATTATTGGGATGAAGAAATGGTAAGCAAAGTGACCCAACTTCTCCATGAGTATCAGGACATATTTTCAACAAAGTTCTCATAAATGAAAGGTATCCTTGGTGATATAGGAGTGATAAAAATCCCGTTGAAACCTGATGCGAAGCCTATGAAGCAGTGCCCTTATAGGCTGAACCCTAAGTATAAAAAAAAAGTCAGGGTGGAGCTAGATAAGATGCTCGTAGCAGGAATCATTGAGCCTGTCGAAGAGTCGGAATGGGTCATCCCCATGGTGGTACAAGAAAAGAAGACCAAGGGAGAAATTAGAATCTATGTTGATCTCAAGAAGCTAAATGATGCCTATTTACATTATCCGTTTCTTACTCCATTTACAGATGAAGTTTTAGACAATGTCGAGGGTCAAGAAGTGTATTCTTTCACTGATGGATTTTCAGGTTACCATCAGATCAGAATTGCTCCAGAGGATCGACATAAAACAACCTTTTCTACAGAAATGGGATCGTTTCAGTATACAGTTATGCCTTTTGGATTGAAGAATGCACCTGTTATGTTTTCTAGATTAGTCATATCTACATTTAAGGAATTCATTCATAATTTCTTGGAAGTTTACTTTGATGATTGGACTATCTTTGGCTTATTGAAAGATCATATAGATAGATTAAGGCTTATGCTGGATAAGTGTAGACAGCATCAGATTTCATTGAACCTGAAGAAGTGTATCTTTTGTGCACCTTTTGGAATTCTGCTAGGTCACATTGTGTGCAAGCAAGGATTGATGGTGGATCCTGCGAAGATAGCCATCATTGTGAACTTGCCACCTCCGAAGTCTATTAAGCAACTTCGCACTACACTTGTTCATACTAGATATTACAATAAATTCATCAAAGGATATGCTCAGATTACAGCCCCTATGGAAAATCAATTGAAGAAAGATATTAATTTTGAATGGACACTTGAGTGTCAGGAAAGCTTGGATATTTTGAAAGAAAACATGGTAGCTGCCCCTATCCTAGTATTCCCTGACTGGAATAAGGAGTTTCATGTTCATGTCGATGCATCTTGCATTTCTTTAGGTGTAGTATTGGCTCAGTCAGGTGAAGGTAATATTGATCACCCTATTGCTTTTGCAAGTAGAAAATTGTCCACAGCAGAAAAGAATTATACTACGACAGAACGAGAAGGTCTAGCTATGGTTTATGCCTTGTAGAAGTTTCGAAACTATCTGTTAGAATCGCACTTTAAGATGTTCACTGAGCATTCTTCTTTGAAGCATTTGGTTAACAAGTCTATGTTAGGTGGAAGGATATGCAGATGACTGATTCCATTTCAGGAGTATGACTTTGAGATCATAGTTAAGCCTGGAAGACTTAACCTAGGGCCTGACCACTTGTTGAGGCTCGAGTCAGGAGAAGAACCCACTAGCTTGGACGAAGGTCTTCCTAATGCCCAGTTGTTTTCCATCCAGATGGTTGATGACTATTTTCAGGATATTGTTCAGTACTTATCTACAGGTTTTCCACCCCCTGAGATGACGACACAGCAGAAGAAGCAGCTGGTGGTCAGAGCAGCTGACTTTACCTTGATAGCAGGACAACTATATAAGATGGGACCAGATGAAATATTGCGCAGATGCGTCCTAGAGCATGAAAATCCATTGATCTTGGCTGAGGCACATTTGGGAGCAGCAGGAGTTCATTATGCATGAAAAGCTAGAGCTCATAAGATTCTGACAGCTGGATTGTGGTGGCCTATGATTCATAAGGATGCAAGAGAGTATTTCCACAGCTACGATATCGGTTAGAGGATAGGCAAACCATCCAAAAGGGATGAGATGCCTCTGGTTCCATAGGTAACTTTACAAGCATTTGACAAGTGGGATATTGATTTTGTTGGACCAATCAATCCCCTTGCAAAGAAATATGGAGAAAGATACATTATTACAGCGACTGATTACCTTACTCATTGGGCCGAAGCTCAACAAGCCAAGAATTGTTGCGTTGCTACAGCTGGGAAGTTCATCTTCGATAATATCTTGTCAAGATTTGGGTGTCCTAGAATTCTTATGAGTGATCAAGGATCACATTTCCTAAATAAGACTATTGAAGCATTGACCGAATAATTTCAAGTATATCATCAGAAGAGTACTGCCTACCATCCTCAAGCAAATGGAACTACCGAAGCCTTTAACAAGATCCTTGAGCATGCTCTGACAAAGGTTTGTAATGTTAATAGAAATGATTGGGACCTTAGAATCCCAGCAGTACTATGGGCTTATAGGACCACTTGCAAGAAGTTGACAGACCATACACCTTTTAGGCTGGTCTATGGACAAGAAGTAGTTATGCCCATGGAGTACATTATTCCTAGCCTTAGAATATCTGCCTTCACAGAGATGGATGACCCAGATATGTTGAAAGAAAAGATGGAAAAGATGCTAGAACTAGAGGAAGACAGATTTATTGCAGGTTTCCAGCAGCAAGTACAGAAAGCTAGAGAAAAATCATGGCATGATAGACACATTAAGAACAAGCAATTCCATATTGGTGATCTTGTGCTCTTGTACGACAGTAAATTCATGAATTTCCCAGGTAAATTCAAAACACATTGGAAAGGACCAAACATAATTCAGGAAGTTACCGACGGTGGTGCAGTCCAGTTAGCTAAATTGAATGGAGAAATTTTACCTTCCATGGTGAATGGAAGTAGATTAAAGAAGTACAGGGACAAGCCTGGACCCCCTAATCAGAAGTAACAGTAAGAAGGAGAGTCTAAGTACCAAGAACAGTTGAAATTGGGTACTAGACTATAATGAAGCTGTTCTCAAAGCTATGAAGTATTGAAGGCTGTCAAAGATCGAAGGTCGAAGTTCGGTTGGCACTTGGGTCAGGATGGGTCAAAGGTAAACATTGTGATGAAGCTGAATTTAGTGGTTGTGTCGAAGAAGAAAGGCATGTCGCAGCCTAAAATGTGACCGATGGGACAAACTATATTTGGCGGCGCCGGCACGTGAGCTGCCTTAACTGCTTGTAATGATGAAATTTTGGGAAAATCTAGCACCGTGTGAACACAATTTACTACCGCTCCGTCAGATTTGGTGTCCTTAATGCACCATGATGGCATATTTTGTCATGGGATTCTATAAGAAGCCACACAGGCCTTCGACTCCTGCATTACGCATTTTCTTGAGTTTACAGTTAAGACCATGTTGAATGATCGCGAAGTCTAGGAATTGTCACGAGAGTTCAGGGAGAGAGGTCTGTAGAACCTTATCAGCAATCCACCTGCGTCTAAACTCCCCCAGTGCTGCATCTACCTATGCAGACATGTTCAACTAGGAAGAAATTTAAGGTAGAAGTTCGCTCTAAACGGAACAAAGAAAGGCACAAACCCTAAGGAAAGACTCCAGAGGATCCCGAGATGTATCCTCCTGGCTCAGCAGAATGGAGGCATGTTGTTTGTCTTATGCAAAATTACATTGGCATGCAGGGGTACCAAAGTTGTGGATGGTCAAATGTTCGATAGGACATGAATGAGAGGCAGTTCGAAGGATGGAGTCGCTGATAGATTCCCATGATTCCCATGACCATCATAAATATTGCAAAGGAAGACAGCAGCATAAGGAACATAGGTAGTCTACTAAGGATGAAAGGATGCAGGATCAAGCAAGCTGTGGCCGTAGTAGAAGTAGCATAAGGGACGACAATGATGACATACATATAAGGGAGCAGGAAGGCAGGAAAATTAAAGATGATGGCTACAGAGATGTAGACAGATACAGAACCCGACAGAGTGTAAGAGGAACTAGTAGAGAAGGAGCAAGCAACCGACAACAGTTTACTATCTTCGCCAATAAGATTCTTCCACGAGGCAATCAGTAGAGTGTCCCGGGATGGGACACTAGTGAGTCTTAGGGGCCTGTTGGGGCACGCGCCTTAACGGTCACTAGTTTTGGTAACTCCGCGGCTTTTGTGGAAGCTTGTAAGTGGAGTTACGACTCAAAATAGTCTTAGGGGTGTCAGGGTTGAGTCAAATCCCTCTTTTTGTAATTATCCATAAATTTTGGGTGTAAGCCCATGATTTTGTAATAGTGCACTTGTATAAATAGGCACTCATGTAAAGATGTCGAGGGTATCTAATGAAACGAGGATAATCTGATGCGAAGAAGATAGATGTAATTTTGGGGTTTTAAGGTCAAGTCCCAGATGTGTGCATGGACAACCTCTGTAGCTGTGTGTGCAGAGGGTTTTGTAAGGAAAGGAACTGCAACTGAATGTGCAACTTAGAGATTGTAAGAAAGGAACTGCAGCTAAGTGCGCAGTTAGGCTTGAAGGGAGGATTTGCTGTTGAGTGCACAGATCAGGACTGTTGTTTTGTAAGAAGTGGAATAAAAGCGCATTTTTGTGGATGTAGCCCCTACACTGGGGGTGAACCACGTTATATCTTGTGTTGTGGTTCTTTTGTGTTGTTTCTGTTATGGTTTTATTTTATGCATTGATAAGTAGATAATTGATAAAGTAAGATAACTGTTAATATTAACTTCGCTGAGAATTCCCGGTTAAGGGTTAAGCAAGAAACGTCTTTTATCTAACTACGAAGATAATTAAGTGAATATCGAAGCTCTGTTTGGTATAAATATTTGTTGTTAAGGCTAAAGGTACAGTAATATCCCTCTTCTACTTGCAGAAACCTGGTTCTGTGGCACCCCATAGCTATTTCGGGTGAGACTGCAACCTGTTCGTAGGTTGTTGCCGAAAGGGCCAACACTGTGGGTTTGTTTGTTGGTGCAAAGTTAATGGTATAAAACCCGGGTCTTCCCTATAGCCCAACAACCCCCCCAGGCATAAGAGAATGCAAAGATGCACTACACAAATGCCTAAAGTCAATGATGCTAATGATGTGTCTGGAGGGATTTTGGAGAAGTTCTCAAAGCGCCTGAATTTAGATATTTAAACCTTATTATAATATTTTCATAATAATGATTTCTAAAAATTAAAAATAAAATAATTAAAAAATTTTAAAACTTAAAATCGACTTAAAAACCTAGAACCTATCATGCTTCACACTAACTATAAATACTGACGGGATTCTTGGTCTTTTACCTCATGCTTCAGTTGTCTCCTAATGATGATCCCATAGTAGGGATTGAAACATCAAGATTTGCAAAATCATCCAACACAACTCCTTCTTATTTACAATTCTCCACTGCGTAAATGACTACTTTCATAAATACTAGTTACTGGTAAGTTGTAATAGTAATAATTATGTAGTTTGTAGATTGATATCTATCATAAATTTGTTTGAATATCATCATTGTCAAGCAATAACAACTTCTTAAAGGGTGCTAGCTCAATGGTAGAGCGCCTACCTAATTATAGGCAGGAGGTTGGTGGTTCGATTCCTCCATGCCGTATCATAAATTTGTGACTACAAAAACGACTAAATTCACATATATGCGACTATTAGTAGCTAATTTTCCATATCTTAGTCGTATTTAGCTTAGTCATTAATATGTTAACATCTAGTAGTTTATTTGGTTGTATATTTGGTCATTAATGGTTGCAATCAGTGATTAAATAAGCGACTAAATCAATGACTAACTCAGTGACTAAATCAATGACTAAATCTGTGACTAAATCAATGAATAAATCATAAACTATCAATGACTACTAAGTCAAGCTATTAATGACTAGTGAAATACGACTAGCTATAAGATAGTGGTAATTTGCTACTAGTAGTCACCGACTCAAAAATAGTCGTTTATAGCCTAATTTTAGTCATTTTTTTAGACATTAATTTCTCATTTTCTACTAGTGTATTATTGTTATTACCCCTTCCAGATATTTTGTTCCTACGATTAGGGATGTCATTAACGTATTTGGTCATCTAAATTCTTGAGGTAAAACCTCCATTGTAAGTCGGGTCAATAGTACCCACAAAAGTATTATCAAAATGTATTTTTGAGTCTCCCAAGGCATGTCGACCCTGGAAACAAGGAGAATTTGGCCCTATTGCTTATTAGGACTCTCACTTGATTCATATAAATAGGATAGGATCCTCCCTCATTTGAACAAGTAGAACACTCAAGTAGTTGCGCCAGAGAGAGAAGAAACAATCCATCTGGAGGAAAGGAAGTAGTCTAGTCTTATTCTTTGGATTTTACACTGTACTTGGTTGAAGTCTATATAGAGGAATTTTGGCTGGGTTTTATTCCCCACGAGGGTTTTTGAGGATAAGTATTTGTGTTCTCTTTTGTTCTACTATGCTTGTTATTATTTCAGAGATCCTTTTTGTTTTGGTATAATAAATTTTAAAATCTTAACAGTGAGATGTGAACCGTGAGCTTCAACCAATTATCTGCAACCATGAAATGGTAAATGTCGGTAATAAAACAATAATGGTAAATTATTTATATAATGCTTTATATATATATATATATATATATATATATATATATATATATATATATATAATGATAATTCTAATAATATACTAACACAATATGATACAAAACTCTATATATTGAATATTTTTTTATAATATTTTTTAAACAATTAACTCATCTTGAGGACCAACTTTAACATAGTGACTAGTGGAGGGCTAAAGTTGAAAGAGATGAAAATTATGTTTGAATTTATTACAACAATACTTTTATGGATCTAGCTTTGTTGTTTACTTCTACTAATACAATGACGATAAAAATATATGTGGAAATATACCTTGAGACAGAGAAAAGATTAAAGGAATTGATCTTGTTGGTCCTATGGGTAAAAGGGGTTGTTTCTACAATATTTCTTAGTATAAGGAAGATTCAATCAAGACCTATTTATCAATTTTTCTTTAAATACTATGAACTATTTTCATTGTAATTTTAATATTGTTTATGTTGCATCCTATCTTAAGTTCACTTAACTTTATTTTATGTTTTTTATTGGTAAAACTCCTAAAACATGGGGTTCTGACCTTATCAAGAGGGTTGTGAATGTGTGTCACTTCTCTACTGGACCATGATTGTGTGTCACTTCTCTATTGGACCGTGACTGTGTGACTATGACTACCGTGTCCCTTTCTCTTTTGAACTGTGATTGATGTACCAGGATGGTGGTGCCCTATGCTAGCGGAGATATGACTATTTCAAACCCTATATGATAGTTCAGTAGTGGTGTTAATTCTTCCAGAGGGAGCTCTGACTTTTAGGGTGCCTATTTTTGGTTTTGGTTGAGTATAATTGTTTCCATCCTAATGATATATTGTCACTTGGTGACTAGTATTTTTTACTATATGTATCTAACATAATCCCATAGCACTTTAACCTTCTCTCTCTCTCAAAGTATGACTTGTGATAGCTTGTCCTTAGAGTGAAAAGAGCTGGCACAATATGTCTGAGTATAAGGCATATACAAACCAGATCTATCTAGCATTACTATTGTTATTTAATTATTCTTCATTAGTTAAACTTGATGAAATTTTTTTATAGTTTATGTTTTGTGCATTGGAATTGATAACTGATCTCAAGGACCAACTTTAACGCAGTGACTAATGGAGTGTTAAAGTTAAAATAAATGAAAATTATTAATCCAATGGTTCGTGGAAGGACTATTAAATAAAATAAGAATGCATATACGGTTGGACAACTTCAATATATACGAAGATGTGTTGAAAAAATCACTATAAATAGAAATGGATGAGGATTACCCTGTAGTCCTTGTCAATCAACGCATCGAATAACAAATTGAAAACACGCAGAAGTCCATCCATGAAATGAGACTTAGAGGAAATGAAGTATGGTGTACAAAATGCTCGACAACCGACCATACAAAAGACTACTGTCGATAGGAGGAGCGGCGACAAGATGCCCGATTCATACAACCAAAATTTTTCTACTACATCTTCCAAGAGAATGGCTCACATAAAAAACAAGACTTCCCATACAACATAAAGCATGAGAAAGATCATTGGTGTGTTATATGTGAAGTTAAAACTCATTCCACAATAGAATTTCAGCTAAACTTAAATAACATAGAGAACTATCATACAATATATCAGACTAATGTTGTCAACCAGAATGCTAATAATGAAAGGAACGATAATAGAAATGACTAGAATGACATAATTAATATTTATCAAAGATACGATGGTCGACGATATAACTAGTTGAATGAATACATCTACTGACATGGAGGATTCCAAGGGAGGGGCCTAAACAACATAAATCAAGAAAACCAACCATGTCTGCCCCATGTCAACCCATTCAGTGCTATACATGCCTCAATGGAGGACATCGTCATGCAGAATTTCATTACAAAGGTCGAACAGAACTAAACTTTTGTACAATTGTGGAGTACGTGATCACTACTTGGAATATTTCCCTACCATTCTTGAAACATTAATAACAAAAAAATGTTTACGTCTTTTCTAGTGTTCTTAAGTATGATGTTATCAAAACTAAGAATCTGCATATCGTAACTCGACAAGTAACAAAAACTAGTCTTGATAACCCACAAATTAGTAAATTAAAAAGAAAATAGGACTATCCTAATCCTATTGAGCAAAAACGATTGTATAATAATGCATCAAAAATATTTAAAGAATTGGCATCCCAAGAAGACCACAGCGAATCTCAACAAGAATCTATTAATGAATTGATCAATTTAATAACTAAAGAAGAATCTGTCGCAAAGTTAATAAACCTAATGTATAATATCAAATACAAGTATGTCGAAAAAAAAAATATAAAAATATATGACGTCTAAATGAGAAAGATAAAAATGATGCAGATCCCTTGTTGATCTGTAGATTGAAGGTTACCACATCCGACAAGTTGTTCTCGAATTTGGATTATAGGTAAATATTATGACTCTCTATACTTGGGAACAACTTGGTAGACCACAACTACATGATTTAGGAATTTACCTAAAATTATTCGACCAAGGACTAATTGAACCAATTGGTGTATGAAAACATTTTGACATGACCATGAAAGGCATCACAACCCAAGACGACTTTGAAATCATTAATCCTAGGAAAGGATCTAGTTCGTTCCCTATACTAGTTGGTCAACCATGGGGAAGAAAAATGAAAGAATCAATATCACTTGAGAAAGAAAGAATCAAACTCAAAGGAAATGGACAGAAGGATATTGTAACAATTCATCCATCACAAGGAGATCCCTGCATAGAACCAATTGACGACGATGTCAACTCCCGAAAAATATATAAAATAAAGAATAATTAATATTATACCTAGCCAAATGCATATGGAGAAATATATATTGGAAATCCCGAATCAGTCGGATATAATTTGGATGCTGAACTTCACGAATGTCAGATAGAAAACTACGAATTACAAGCACAATACTGCTAGACAATCGAAGCCATCCCTAAAAGGAAAACAAAACAATGATTTTATGTCACTAGCATCCCAAATATATTTAAAAGAAAAACCAGAGAAAACCCAACTTTAGCACCAATGAAAAATGAATTGATAACCAGGACACGAGATACAAATAACACGAATCCCCATCTTCTCATGTCAAACAAGTCTCAAAAAGTGTACGAGGACAAGATCGACTTCAAAGTTTGGTCAAGACATTCACAATACAAGATGCAAGATGATAAGATACACATCAGTCAAGAATATATACTTGGACCATATCATCAACATACTTAATTCAAATATTCAGAGGAAAGAAACTCACGACACAAGAAAATATTCCAATCTTCACATAAGGAAAATATCCCGAGAAAACATTAACGTCTATGAAAAATAATTGACAATATTGGGCTACAAATATGAAGGAACATGACTACACTTGTTTCCAAATACACTCGATGACTTAACAAATAAATGGTACAAAAATGAAGAAGAAAGAGGAGGAACGTTCACCTGGAATGAACTCAAAGAAAACTTTGTCAAATACTTCAATTTTTTTCCTCATGATGAGTCATTAATCAAAGCAAGTAACCATGTAAAAGGTTTCCTACAACCGACAAGCAAAAAAGTAACAGTAGAGAATCATTGACTTGTTCGGTTGAGTGTTGCATGTAACAACGTCAAGTCAACCAAGATCCAACATGCGATAAGAATTCAATCGGAAACAGAAAAAATAGAAGGGAAAAGATTCAAATGGAAATAAGAACATCCAAACACTTCAAAACTAGTTAGAACAATATTCAAAGTTGAAACTTTAGAAAAGGAGAACCCTGAAAGATTGACATCAGAAGACTTCCCACCTTCATCCTCACTATTTAAAGAAGGTAACCGACAAATCAATGAAAGTAAATCACTATAATGGATGGACTAAAAATTCAAGCCAATAGAAGTAGATATATCCAATGACGATAGACCTAAAATGGAAAAAATAGGCTATTATTGGAATGCAAAACAAACAGCAGAAATCGTAAATCTATTGAAATAATTTCAAGATTTTTTTTCCCGGGATTAAAAAGAATTAAAAGGACTTGTTCAAGAAAAGGGATAAATCAATATCGAAATAAAACTAGATGAAAAAATTGTAAAGAAAAGACCATACATGATTGCACACAAATACTAGGAAATAGTAAAGAAAGAAATCAACAGTATGCTTCCAGATGGAATTATTTACCCTATTGATCAATCAGAATGGGAAATCCCAATGATTTTCCAAACTAAAAATAATGATATGGCATACTTCTGAGAACTTAATAATGTAACGCTCATAGACCCCTTTCCAACTCCTTTTTTCGATGAAATTATTAATGAAGTCGGAGGACACAAATGTTATTCGTTCACAAACTGATTTTTTGGATATAACCAAGTACCCATTTCTAAGGGAGACCAAAAGAAGAATACATTTGTATGTGAGTTTGGATCATTTGCATATCAAGTTATGAAATTTGGATTGAAAATGCATCAACTGTGTTTTGAAGAATTATCATCAAAGCATTTCAAGAATACATCTACAAAACTATGCCTGTATATTTTGATGGATGGACAATTTAATCCATGTTGAAATATCACTATAAATGGATAATAATTATTTTTGATAGATGTCAACACATCTAATTATCCCTAAATATCAAGAAATGCATATTTGCAACTCCGACAGGAATCCTGTTGGGACATGTAGTGTGTAAATAAGGTATTAAAGTCAACTATGAAAAAATACAAATCATTCTCGACTTGAAGTTGCCAGTTAATACTAAACAAGTAAGATTTTTACTAGGACATACGTGATACTATAGAAAATTTATTCAGCACTAGTGTGACAGGACTTATCCCTTGAAATAATTATTAAAATAAAATCAAGAGTACCAGTGGACCGACGAATGTGCTGCATCATTTGACATATTAAAGAATAAATTATTCGAAGCACCCATAGTATGGTTTCCAAATTGGTCGATAAAATTCCATGTACATATACATTCTTCAGTAATAACAGTTGACACAATCCTAAATCAACCTTAAGATGACAGAATGGACTATCCAAACACCTACACTAGTAGAAAACTAAATAAAGAAAAAATGAATTATTCGACAATTGAAAGAGAAGCACTGGTAATGGTATTCACACTCCAGAAATACCAACACTATCTAATTTCCAACCCATTTGTGTTTTACACAGACCAACAAGCACTAAAATACTTGGTTAATAAACCTCTACATCACAAGAGAATCTTTTGATGGTTGTTTTTATTTCAAGAATTTGAATTCGAAGTCATAGTATAACCAGGAAAAACAAATTCTAGACCCGGACACTTATCGAGAATAGACATAGGTGAAGAACTGACTGGAATTGAGGATGCAATACTCGATGCTCACATATTTAGAATTAAAGTTGTACCATCAAAAATAGAAGAGATTTCTCAATTCCTGGAAGAAGGGAAAGCTCTAGAAGGAATTAATGAAAAAGAAGAAGATCCTAGCGGTGAAGGATGCACCCTAAACAATAATAACTGATTTCTCTACAAGATCGGACCAAACGACGTATTATGACGATGAATTCTCAACCACAAAAGTCAAGGTATAATCAACAAAGCACATTATGGGCTAGAACGAGGTCACTTTCAATCTGACACAACATCAAAAAAATCCAAGAGTTTCGGATTATGGTGGTCGACGATACACAAATACTGTCTATAATTTGTGAACAAGTGTGACCGATGTCAACAACTTGGTCGAACTTTACCGAGCATGCAAATGAACCTAATATAAGTAAATCTAAGCTTAACATTTGAAATATGGGCTAATGAATTCATAGGGCCATTTCTGACACTTGGTAGATGGACGAGAGCAAGATATATCATCACTGTGGTCGAATATCTTACCAAGTGGGTAGAGGTAGAACCCGTTGAAACTTTCTCAAGTGATATATCCGCTAAATTTATATATGGGAACATTTTCACAAGATTTGGGTGTCCAGTGACCTTAATTAATGAATATGGGCCACATTTTGTAAACAAAAAAATCACTACCTTGACAAAATAATTCTTGATTAAGCATAGAAAAAGCACAACATATCACCCTCGATCTAATGGTGCATTTAAAGATTTGAACAAAAAATTAACCAAAGGCCTAACAAAAATATGCAATACTGAAAAGGATGAATGGGACAACAAGATACATGTCATACTATGGGAATACCAAATAATGTATAAATGATCGACAGGTCAAACCCCATTTAGGATTTTATATGGACAAGAAGCGATCGTTTCCTTACATTTTTACTGACAAGAACCTATGACTGCCAAACTACTGCATATTGATGTCGAATACACAAGGAAATAAATACTAACATAACTTTCCAAACTTAAATAACATCGAATAATGACAATACAATAACAAGAAATCAAAAAACAACAACAAAAATATTGTCATGATAGAAATATAAAGAAGAAAAATATCCTAGTCAAAGATCTCACATTGCTTTACAATAGCCGTGTAAAAGGGAATCCTAGAAAGCTACACACCGAATTGATGGGTACATATATTGTTGAAGAAATCAATGCTAATGTATTAGTTCAACTAAACCTCTACAAGGAAATCTGTTTCAGAAACTTCTACATGGTGCCCACTAAAATGCTACAAAGCATTAAAAAAAATTGTTATAACTTAAAAAAGTGAGTAAGAAAAATATATATATTACAAGAAAAGAAATATAAAACTAGAAGAAACAAAAAAAAAATTGTTGGAAAGATCATCATAACAAGAGACTGGAGAAATAATATCGACAAAGGTGATCCAAGAAGCAACAAAACACAATTATGGAAATATGACGGATTATATGAGAAGCATAGACATGAAGTGGTAAATAGAGAGTCCCGACTACATCGACATGAAGCCGGCCAGCACATCATGATAAAAGATAAAGAAACACACTGAAACTATACTTATGAAGAGAAAACAGTCCAATCAATTCATCATGAAACTCGACACGTAGAGAAGAAAAGTTGGAATACCTTGAAAGAAACATTGATGAAATGTCTTTTGAATTTAAGTGCCTCACCAATACCACAATTAATGCCACCACCCACTATGCATTCTCTCACCTAATACAGTTTCATTATAAATACTGGGTTAGAAGAAACTTGGATGTTATTTTGCGAATAACTTGAGCATCGAAGCATTGAGAAAACTAAACCCATATTGAAAAATTCTGAACCAGAGAAATCTACCAGCAAAATTTTCACCAAAGAAATCGACAATAACTACCATATCTGCGACCAACAAAATCAAACAACTTGAAAAAACCAGTACACCACTAGAGAGCAGACTACACAATATATGCAATGCCAAAGTATTCGAATGCCAGTGGAAACAAATCTGGAATGAAAGTGTAGATTGAGGAATTGAAACAAATGGTCAATGGAGAGACGAAGCACAAAGGTTAAGATCCAACACCATCTTGAATTACATTAACGCACCATTAATGGACAGTTTTGTAGGAATGAATGAAGTCATAGCCCAATTCACCATAATCTGATATCACAATGAGAATTTACATTTCGACACACCTATCGAGATTTACAATGAATTAATCAAACAAATTACCAGACTATTGAAAAAAGGAAACACCATACCCATTCGACCAAATCCATATTTGGCCAAAGAACTAATAGGAACCCCTGCAGGGAAGAACTCAATAGGTTTAGTAGTTAATCAAATATTATATGGAACACAAAATATAACAACAAATATTGTGTCGATAGAACTGACAAACATTGGTTGAGGATCCAACCTTAGGCTTGACAGGATGGAGGCAGTCCAAAATTTGGTGACAAGATGGAAAGTGTACCGTTGGGCCAGGCACTTAGTAGAAATTGTCAGAAATATTTGCACAAAATACCAAGATGAGGGGACAAAAATTCGATATCCTTCATTTTTAATATGGATAGCCATGTCCCACCTTTGACCAGTAGGGGATAAAGACTTAAAAACACCAAAAGGACTAGTTATGTGGAATTTCAAATCATTTTCACATAACTGATGCCAACTTGGAGCTGCAACAACCAAAATTTGGCTGGATAACTGGTTCTAGGCTCTAAAGGTGAAAAAAACTAGATGCAGAGTACCACAAAATGTTTGAATAAGTCTACCACTAAATGTGCATATCCAACTTGCCTTGGATCACACATCGGTTTGGTACTTGGAAGGAGCAACAAGGATAGCAAAACAACTCGACTTCTATCCCATGTTTGAGAAATTTTTTGAAAAGCTTAGTTGATAGTCCAACACAAAAATCGAAATACCACCATTGGAAAAATGTGTTGATCAACCAATGGTCGAGCCATTGAAATATGCAGAGAAGGAGGAATGCTATGAAGTTTGACTTCACTTTAATACATTTACGCTCTAGCCCGACCAAACTGACATTATCAATTCTCTTGATATTTCTCTAACAAATGATCAACAACAACAAGATAGAGCAGAACAATTAGAGGAATTCACTCAGTTGTGTTAGAATAATCAAACCCATAGTATTACCCACTTAGACATTAATTCATTTTTATTTTTTTTTGCCTAGTTCATGAGTCCCACCATGTGCAAGTTGCTAATTGCCTATCCATAGAGGTCAAAATTTCCATCTTTGACTCACGTAGCACTTGGGAAAGCCTTAGGAATCAAATCTGCTTTATTCCTGGCCTCCTAGGCGCCCTTCTGCTTTTTCTGCTTTATTGCCTGCTTTTTCAGTGTTTTAAGGCACATAGGAAAGCAAGACTAGGTGAGGTGAACTTGTTTTTTGCCCCTTTCATCCTCCACTCTTTCCTCCATGCAAAAGCATGTATGAGCTACCATTTCACCACTCATTAGCTTTCCCATGTGCCCTTGCCAATTCGTGAGCCTCATGACAGATTTGGGATCGGCTTTTTACACCTATGGGGGATATGCCTATTTTGGGTAAGCCTGCTTTATGCTAGTTTTGGATGCCTCCTTATGCATTCGACCTATTGATGTATTCTATATATTCATCAACCTATGTTATTACAGGGTTTTCTATTGTACACTGATTTAATATAATTTTGTGTTACAGCTCCATATTCAGTCTCCATTGTTGACAATTTTGCATGATCAATTGTAATTTGTTGTGAGTGA
>LPNX011048821.1:160954-177938 GCA_001517045.1 Pseudotsuga menziesii
GATAAGCTTTTTACACCTATGGGGGATTTGCCTATTTTGGGTATGCCTGCTTTATGCTAGTTTTGGATGCCTCCTTATGTATTTGACCTATTGATGTATTCTATATATTCAGCAACCTATGTTATTACAGGGTTGGCTATTGTACACTGAGTTAATATAATTTTGTGTTACAGCTCCATATTCAGTCTCCATTGTTGACAATTTTGCATGATCAATTGTAATTTGTTGTGAGTGAAATTAATCTATTGCTGGTCAGAATTTATATAAGTTGGATACTCCGATGCCGGAGTATGCACTAACAAATAAAAATATATGTCAAGTAGTTGACTAACTATTCCAAGCATGACAGAACAGAAAGAGAAAAACACAAGGAAAAGGTAAGCAAAATATTATCCCTTAGGAGACGATTGAAGATGAAAATGATGAATTGTTTGACAGTGCAATAGAAATGCTAAAAGTTGCTGCAAATAATAATATCCCCATAGAATAACAACTAGGTAAGTTTGTCGCAAAATAAGAGAAATGACAAGTTCAAGCAGAAGTACCACAAAATAAAGTTAAGTTTTCCACTGTACCACTTGTTGATCTCACCAATAGTCCACCACCACCATCCTCTACTCATATTGTCTAAGAAGAAGTCATACCACCTTCGACAACTACCACACCTCCCACTTTAATCCCTCATTTTGTACAACAACTACCTACTCCCTTAAGATAAAAAATCCAAACTGATAATGATCTGCAAGGGTTCATCATCTAGCCACCCTTAATCCTTCTCGACTAGAAAACAATGATAATAAAAATATTGTTCATAGCCAACTTAGGGAATAATTCTACCTTATCCCTGCTTGATTCTAACCTAACTGAACTTCCACCACCCTCCACCTCTGGAACACAAATTGTTAGATATACCAAAATTGTATTGTAGAAGAATATCGATACGAAAAAAAATATTGTTTCACAACAAACCTCATCTTTCATTCCCCGACCTGTCGACCAACCTTCCCTAGCACCACCCCAACCTCTATCTGAAAACCCACGTTCATCCAACTCCATTGTCGACCTTTCAGACAACTTATCTCAACCCCCAAAATTGACTTTCGATCTTGCACCAACAAACAGTATTGAAGAATCCTTATTGCAAGAGAATTTGGACCCAATCGACAACCTTGAATCACCTCCATCACCTCCAACAAAATACGACTCATCCGATATCCCAATTCATCGTGATACTTCCAGCTCAATTCTACTTAACCCTACTGATGATACTTCTACAATTCCAACCACCGAACAAAGTAAAAAGCATCAACACCACAAAAAGAAGCAGAGATACAAAGACCAACACGAAAAATAGAAAGAGCTCGAGAAGCAAAATGATAAAGATCAAGAAAAACAAAGAAGAAAGAAAATTAAAGAAAGAAAGAGACAAGACAAAGAAATACATAAGCAACAACAATACCCACAACACCTAAAACAAAAACCATGCCTTCTTGTACATCTATATCAATTCAGTATGGTTTCCACATTTAACCCTTGAAAAGGAAAAAAAGAAGAATTATACTTTCTTGCATATGCAATTGTTCAAGAACACAAACATAGAAAAGTGGAAGCACAAGAACACATTGAACAATTAAAAGTAGAGCAATCCACATTTTTGGCTAAGTGTGAAAGTTTAGCACAACATATTATTACAATCATGTCGAGAACTAACTCCAACAAACCTCTTGAAAAAGATTACATTATATTTGAAAGTTTTGTGTCAACTTTCCATGAACAAGTGAATAAAAAGCGACATGATGAAGCTGAGGAAACCTCTATTCTATTGAGAATCAATACACGACCTTCACAGAAGCACACAACATGATAGCACAATATGCTTTAGAATCTACTATAACTACATAAGTTTTGCAGAATTGGTATACACGTTACAACAATGTGTTTGAAGAAATGCAAAATATGCATGAACTTATCGACTCGCTACAACAACAACGACAGGCTACCAGTGAAGCACTTTTTCAGACCATCGATGGCCAGCTTGTCTTGGAAATCAATAAGTTATAAAAATTGGAAAAACAAGAACACCAGTGGATATAACAAGCTCAACTTAGTCTATCCAAAGTCGACAAGATCGGGTCATAAAGACAATGACTTCTTTCTACTGCCAACAAAAAAAAAACACTGCTAGGACCATACATTATCATACATCCTGTACCTAGATATGCATGAAAATATAGAGAAATTGTCTATCCCTGCCACTCTCACAATTGACATCCAGAATGCACTACACACATGGGAATAATTTCAACACTAATTACCAGTATCCACAGAATCCATTATCAAAGTATGTGTCTAGCAACATCAATCTACTAGTACCAACATTACATAGCAGTAGAAACATGTTTTTCCATTACTCAGACAATGAAGTTTTTCATCTCTTCATTTCTTCAGGATGAAGAAATATTTTGAGGTGGGGGAGATGTTGGAGGAGCCTAAATTGGCTAGTCGACTAGGTCCTCCAAGTGACTACTTGTAAAATATATCAATAGAATATGTCGACTTCTATAGGTTGTGCGGTTAGTTGAACCGACATATAGTTATGTAACCTCTTGTAAATCATATATATAGGATTGAGAGACCAATATAGAATCAGTCTGATCTTATGTAATCAACCATGTATGTGTTCTTGTTGAGTAGTATAAATGCATGTTGCTCCATCTACCATTACTTGTCTCTTGTTTATATAATTTCTTATATAATCTATAATATGTATCACTGGTAATTATGCAACCCACTTGACTACAACAGTGTGTCATATTTATGTAGCTCACATAGAAGAATCTAAGGAAAAGGAACCTCAGTTACAAGACTACCTGGTATTACAGGAATTTGTAGATGTATTTCAAGAGATATTCAAAATTTCTCCTAGAAGAGATATAGACTTTAATTTTTATCTAGTGCCTAGTAAATTTCATTCTTTTAAAGTCCCTTATAGGATGGGTACACCTGAATTGAAATCCTTACAGATGAAATTAGAGGAGTTATTAAATAAATATTATATCGATCCGATAGAGTAAATCTGTCGGCAACACCTACGAGACCAGCGCAGTCTCACCTGAGATATATACTAGATAAATGCTAGAACCATGTTTCCGTAGTTGGAGAGGGATTATAGTCCCTTGGAGCATGTCCAAGGTGCTCGACGAAGGCAATTTGGGCAGCTGGGTGGTTCTTGCGTGACTGAGCACAACTATATGTTAGCGCACGCGACACTATCGAGAACTTAATCTCAACCACTGGCGCAATTGGTGTGACACAACTAATCCCTTGAACCAACAAACCATTCACGACTTATATTATAACTTAAGGAATTAACCACGACTTGCTTGTGCATTCCAATAGTTCTTTAAAAAATATTCATTCACTAGTCAATAATTGTTGGGAAACCTATATGCAAGTTAAATTAAAGCTAACATACAGAGTGTTCAATATTTATTGTCAACTCAGGGAAGTCTTTTATTTCAAGGATAATATGCACTATATATGCTTAAACACTAAGTTGCTATAAGTAAATGATCCTACTTTATTGTTCAGCCATGCTCATCCCATAATCCACTTAATCTGATTTACTTTCTCAAGAATACAACCACAGATACCTTTTATGATTCTTAATCTAGAATTGAAATATTCAAGAAATAACATCTACATTACTCTTGTAGAAAATGAAATCCTGATTGCCAAACCATCTAAGATTAACCCAATTATCTTGATCTATTTATTCTAGGAATCCAAAGGGCATGAATTGAATTTAGCTATTCTAGAAATTCAAAGTACAAGAATGAAATTCTGCAACTATAAAAGCAAAGGAATGAACTGCAAAGGTCTATGGAAACAACAATTGAAAGAACTAGGGATGAATAGGGTTGTCACATCTATCACACAGTGCACAAGGGACAATTACCTATACAGGCGACTGGCACACATTACCACTGAAATATTACAAGAAATGCAATTACTATTTATCCAATAACACACTGTCAATCAATAACTGTTGCAGCTTACTATGAAGAAAGGAAATTATCACAAAATCACACAACAGAATAAATACCTAATTAACTCAGCAATCCCTATGGGAAGGCAGGACCAGCCTTCACACATAGATGCTGGAAATAACACACGTTAAAACGGCAAGATCTGAATCAAACTCCTTGTATTAGAGAGCACAGATGAATCACGCAACCTTTGTCACAACTGATACAATAATTTAATTAAATTTTCAACCCCTGGCTCAGAATAGTTCCCCATATTTATACCATTACAGTCATAACATCCTCTTCCTATTATTGGGAAGCCATGAAGATCTCTTATCTTCAGGATGCCCCAATTACAATAAACTATTACAATCATGGCAGGATGAAAGTAGAAGATATAGGGAAGTTGTTATTCGACCCAGAAATAATGATCCTAATTGGTTGAGAAGATATCCATAGATTACAACTACTTTTGAGCAACGATGCACTGTTGTCTCCAAATCTGTCGCAATCTATTGCAGCTACCCTTGTACATCTTGCATGGACTAATACACTGGGACCGCGTTCTTTGGGCAACGATGGAATGGATGGTGATCAACTTTAACAATGAATGTCCATCCCTCTTTTGGTATGTTCGGCCCGCTACACCTGTATGCTCTATATCTTGAAATATGTTTATAAAAACATCATAAGTTAGCATAATTTAATATGTAGAGCCTTGATTACCACAATCCTAAGCATTAATAAAATAAGACAATAATTAACCATAACGTTATGCCTTGAGGGGCCAAGTGAGGGAAAAACATCTGTTTAGCATACACAATAGGGTAGGATGAGGAAAAAAGAGGTGGATAAGGGTGGTAAAAAAGGGGCCATTTCTAGGCCCAACATCTCCCCCCAACTGTCTTGTTGCATGTTTTCATGCAACAATATCCATTATTCTGAATCTGAATTTGGAATTATGCTTCATTCATGGAGAGAAGAAAAGTTGTATGGGAATTTAGATGTTAGTTATTTTTCTATAAATCCCTTATGGACAACCTAATATCTCCAACACTTTTACTCTTCTTCCCTGGTTAATGAGAATTCTTCCTTGTACGTTTTTGTTGGCCACCAAATGAGAGGAAATTTAAATTTTAGTCCCAGCCAATAAACCCCACATTCCCTTATGCATCCAACATAACCCTCAATCCTGGAAAGTGCTTGTTCAAAATTCCTGTAACAGTAGGGGTCCCTATTTCTAAGGGTTGGAGAGGCAACCTGCCATCTGTGTTGACTACCTTCCAAAGCCATTTGTTGATGTATGGAAATATGGCTGGTGCAAGTAGAAATAACCCTTTCCTACAGTTCCATTATATGCCGAGTTTGGATGGGACATGAGAGTAGAATCTGATGTCGAGCAGAGAGAAGATGAGGATTCTAAAGTTTGCTTCAGATCCAAAGATTAGAATGGGCTTCATTGTGAGATAAAGTTTGGAAAGACCTTTCCCACTGAACATGATTGCTCATAAAGGGGGCAAAATCCCTCAGCTAAACATCTCCTGAGAAAGGAACAAGATTCGAATGGTGGTCCAAAGGACAAGCCATCTGATGCAAATAAAGATAACATAGCAAATTCTGGTCCTCAAAATCACTTCCCATAAATGTTTCCAAGAATTTTTCCGAGGATGCTATTTCATATGACCTCCCTTCTTTCATAGCCCTTAGTTTAAACCAAATAAACTGCTCAAATAAAAACACAGGGAAAGAGGAGGATGGTACTCTGGTGCCCAATAGTTTCTGAGAAAGAGCATACAGCTGATCTTTTTCCACCTGCATAGACTTGAACTTTTTCAGCTCCCTTAGCTCCTTCTGTAGTTCTTCCTCACAGATTTTCTGGGTCATGAGTTCTTCTGCCCATTTTTCCTTTAGTTCCCTGATGGTCTTTCTATGTTCAGCGAGGGAAACTATCCCTTCCTGATATCTCTCCACCTAACTTCTCCACTTCCTTACTTCTATCCTTGGGATCGAGAGTTCTTCTGTAGGTTTCAAGATTTCTTCTTCTCTTGGGTGTTGTTCTTGATCAGAATCCAAATTGATAACATTTTGAGGAAGTTATACCCATACCTTATCACCTGATGTGCTATATTGAACATCCTGCACTTCTGAGATCACTTCTGGGGTTGCTGGTTCTTGTATAACAACATCCCTTCTTGGAATTTCTCTTACAACAACTTCAACCATAGGTAGTCCTGAGACAACTTCTGGGGATGTTGGTCCTTGTGTAACAACATCCTCTTTTTGGGGTTCTCCTATAGAAACTTTAGTAGCTGATTGTGAGGATGTTGGTTCTTATGGAGCAACTTCCTATTGCATTTTAATCTCCTTATCTACCTGATTATCAGCTGCCACTTCAACAGGGAGATGCAAGGATGTTGTTTCTTGTGTAACAGAGCCCTGCCCTTCTCCTTATTCATGCTACTGGTATTTTAGAGTTGTTGTCGTGTATTTTTCAATATGGAGTTGTTCCTCAAGGATTTCATTGTCCCCCAAGGATTGTGATTGTATTTTCTCATATTCTCCTAAATCCATATGAGGAATGATATCCATTACGGGTTTGGATTCCTATTGCATCCCGAGAGGCTCCACAGAAATTTCTGAGGATGTTGGTTCTTGTGTAGCAACATCCTGGTTCACTTCCTCATCTTCCTACTATTGGGGTTCCATTTCCATTATCTCTGTGTCATGATATGGTTCAGGGTTAATGGTGCACATTTATGTTATAGCTGATTTCACCACTCCAGGTGAATCACACTTTGTATGGCCTTCCCTTGTCCCGCTGCAGACTCCTTAGACCCCATGGACCATTTTTTGTCCTTTGATGTTTCCTTGATCATCCCTAAAAACATATGAAAAATGATACACGTGACTTTTAAACCTATAAGCACGTATATACATGGGTTTGACCTCTAAAACCATGTACATCGGGATGTGTGCATAATCCAAATCCTTTTGGAGTTTTCCTTGACATGGATCCGGCTCATTTGACTCTTGGCCTTCCCTGTGCCTTGAGATTGCTCAGATTCGAACTTTCATTACCCCTTTGAAAATCTATATAAGGAACCCCTTGGTACATTGAAGGCATAAGAGAGAATTGAGAGCAAAGAAACTATAGTCCATTGTTGGTGAAACTTATGCTTGAGTCTGCATCCCTTTGTCCCTTGGAGCATGTTGTAATCTCACAGATCACATAAGGTTACCAATAATACATACTAAAAAATAACCATAAATAAGAGACAAGAGACAAGAACAGATAGAGAAAACAGATTATATTAATGTAGTGAGTTCATACAAGGCACAAAACTGAACTAAGTTCTTGCTTGGCTCAACAGCCTAATATATACCAGTTACAAACAGTTACAAAAAATAACTACCTGTCGATTCGGTGAACCGACACGACTGTTAGTTAAGTCGACTAATCTTTTAGCTTAGTCGGCCGACCGACTTAGTCGGCTGATCAACTAGTCGACCCATCGACTTAGTCGGCTGGCTAAGTCTTCGTTCAAGTATTAGTCTTCGTTCAAGTCGACCTATGTCAACTTGATCCTTCTACATCTCCCCCATGAACAAAACATTTCTTCGTCCCGAAGAAACAGGGAGGTACAAAAATGAACTCGTGGATGCAGTCAGATTTGCTCGTGCTGGGGACTGTGCAGCCGGATGGTCGGTCTCCTTTGGACATAGACTTCGACGATAGCTGGAGCTGTGATGGCTAGATGATGCTGAAATTCGGTCCAACTTTGTAGTGCCTTCTGGATATCGATCGTTAAGGTTGTAAGATTTGGAAGGATCGACATCTTTTTGTACATGGACATTTCTGCTATGTTGTCCATGTTGGGACCCAACAGTTGATTTTGTTCGTCGGCAGCAGTGATGAGTCATTTCATCTGAGGACAGAGGATGTTGACTCACTCTAAATTAGGTAGGGCTTGTTGAACCAACTGATGTGCCTCCCGTTCTAGCTTTTGCAGTTTGGTAGTCTCCATCACAATCTGTTCTTCAATGGTCTGCCGCAATTCTGCTTCTGTCGACTTCCGACCCTCTAATGCATGAATTCCCTGTCGCACCTATCTTGTCTGCTGATAGACCTGCCCATAGTGATTAGGCCAGTCTCTTAGTACTTCCTTAGTGACAATGGATTCCTCCATATGATCCTGTAAGACCTTGTACGCCTCCGAAAATGCAGTGTGCTAGTTCAAGAGTAGTCGGGCTGTTTCCTCCTTTTGCTCTTGCTTAGTTTCTTGGAGATGTGTCTGTATAGTCGACACCATGCCTTCAAAAAGTTGATATTCCCTTTCCAGAGGTCGATCGGTAGTAATTTCGACGGGGCCTGGGATGACAGATTGTGCAAGAGACCTGCATTTGCCGAGAAACTCGACCTGTTCTGCCTCCTTGTCCTTGAGCTCTCTACTTTTTGTGACCATCCTCTTCTTTGACTCTTTGGCCAATATTTTGAGTAGTTGGCCGACCTCGGAGTAGGTTAGTGAACTTGCATCTTTGAGGCTAATCCACAGGCTGGATGTTTTATGCTGCTCTTTCTTTTTCTTTTGTTTGTCTGGTTGTTGTTCTTGCTCCTGGGTACCTGCAGTAGTGGAAGTTGGGTCTGTAATTGGTGGATTCGAGGTCGAGGGTTGTGCCGGTTGGGTAGATGGTATAGAGGATGGCTGTGTTTCTTTTTGAGGAGGGGGTATGGGGGACGGGGGTTTTTATGTTTGAGGAGGTGGGATGCCTACTTCTTGTTGTGAAGATAACGGTGGTTGTGATGGGTTTGGCTGTAATTCTGGGGGTGGGGATTTGGACGGTGGAGGTGGTGGGGAAGGAGGTTGGGATGATGGTGGTGTTGGGGACGGAGTGGGGGTATGGATCGAGGTTCCGTGAGTGGCTTGAATATGGTCGAGACTGCCATCGGAGGAAATCGCTACTTCGGATGGTGACGTGGGTGGTTCATTCTGTGTCTCCGAATCGACCTGCTCGGTGACAGACTGACTGTGTCCTATGATGTCGCTCTCGTCATTGATCCTGGTAAAAGTTTTCGTTTCCTGTGCATAAATCTGTTTGTGTATTTTGAGAGGAGTCGTTGTCTTTATTTTCTGGGCCGACTTGAATAGTGAAGGCAGTGTCACAAAGAAAGCTTTAAGCTCAGCGTCCTAGCTGACCCTGGATCTGAGTGCCTCCGGGATTGCTCATTCATATTCTTCACTGGGGCTGCCCAACTATTCTGCTGGTGCTTGTTCTTCGACTACAGGCGTCGGAGATGGGGGTGGGGGGGTTGAAACAAGGTCGACGACATTTTCAGGTGTCATTTGTGTTTTGGATCTCTTGGGCCGACCCTCCGGAGCGCCTGCTTCCAGATACCATTGAAACTGAACTTCAACGGATACTTTATTGGCACGGGCATCCTCGACAATGTCGATGGCTGCTGCTGCGAGTTCCTCCTCATCATCGGATGAGTCGGCCAGAATAAGCTTATGCTTACCCCTCCCTTGTTGTTGTTTTTGGGTTTTGAGTTTCTTCTGGGCGACAGCTATCTCCTTAGCCAGCTTCTTGATGATGCTTCGGGATAGAGCATATTCCGGGTCATCGACTTCGACTTCTCCAGTCGGTTCTTGAGTGGGGTCGACGACTACTGGGGCCGGAGGAGTTGTCTGTGGCACTGTGGGCTGTTGTTGTATTGTTGGTTGTTGTTGTGCTATCGGCTGAGGGTCAACTACCTTGGCAGTCGGAGGTTTGACTGTGAGGTGTACCCGACTAGTGGGCACGATCGAGGTGTCCTCCAACACAAATGTGCTGATGTAGAGATTAAGCTCGTAGTCCTCCTCCTTCTCCTGGTCAGTAAGCGGCTCGATGATGGAGAATTCTACCTGTTTGGCAGCCTCTGGGACTGGTATCTTCGTCTTTGCTTGTCGGGTCAACTCTCAGAAAATATGGTCGACCGTGGGGTAGTATTCGAGGTCCTATGCTTTAGGGTCCTGACCTTGCATATACCATACTGAGGTATGGTCCATTTCCAACTGGATGTGATACTTAGCAGGGAGGTTTCGTCGGATGTTCTGGGGCACCCTCCACCTCATCGTGTAGACCTTCAGTTGCTGGAACCAGTTTTCTAGGAATAATTTCCCCTGTGCTAGTTCATGTAGGGTGCCTTTTTGTGAAAAGGGCTTAAATCGATGCATTTGGAATCTGGTCAACTCCTGAAAGACTGGACTGCCTTCCGGACAGATGTGGTACATAACAATCCAGATGATAAGGGACGGGAACTTGATTATACCTCCGACCTCTTGGCAGCACTCGCAGATGGTTTTGACCAAGTCAGCGACATAGTCTCCCCATCGGTAGATCCTGCCATCGGTAGCGATCGTGTCGATAGCCTCCAGCATTTCTAGTTTAAGGTCGCTGCTTCGACCAGCCAATGTGAAGGTGACTGCGATGATTTTAGCCACAATTTGCGGTGTCCTTGTGGAAATCTGGCTGATCATCAATCCCTTTGAGTTTTTCCCAGTGGGTGTGCCCGTAAGTTCCTAGACCAACCCTTCTTTGATGCCAATAGGTACCGGACTGCCTTGGTTTGACAGACCTATGAGTTTGGAGATAACATCCCCGCTGATGTCAATCGGCTGGTCGAAATAAAACCGACTGTTGTGGTAGAGACTGATGATGAATTTAACCGCTGCCTCTTTCGTCCCACCGAAGCTTGCCATTAGTGGTGCGTTAGGGTATTGGAGAATGGTGCTTTTCCTAATTTTTTCAGCGACGTGGGTCATTTTATTGTCTTCATAGGCCCACTCTTGGATCTCTTCCCAGAGTTTCTGAAATGGACCCTCCTGGACTTTTGCGTTTCTGATGTTCTTGAGACGGTTGAGCAAGGGGGTGTCCTCGGCCTACAATTCCTTGGCCTTGGCTGTAGCTCGGGTGAGTTTAGGTGCCATTGTGTCGAACTGGTCGGGGTTTTGACAGGGTTCTGGTGTTTTGGTCGACTGAGATTGCAGGTGCTCTGATCGAAATGGGTGTGGTGAATGAACCTTCGACGGTCAATTATTTATAGGCGTGGATGGGGTGGAGTGTCGAAATGGGTGTATTAATGGCGGACTTGACAGTCCAACTGCAATACTCGAGTGCGACTTAATGGAGGATTCGTTTCGGTGCTCGAGGCCATCAATGCGTGATGGGACATTCGAGGTCGATGGTCGGTGTCGAGGGTGAAAATGGTCGGCTTGACTGGTCGACGAAGATGGTCGATGGTGGTGATGTCGATGGTCGAGGTAGTGAGTTGCTATCATGGCTTGGTGTCGGATGTAGTATTTTGTTTTAGAATTTTTCTGTCTTTTTTATAGGTTTTGGTTGACGGTTAAGGTCGTTATTTGATTTTTTATTATTATTATTTTTTTTTCAGTTTTTATAGCGTTTGAGTCGGGCTCCATTAACGAGCTTCCAGAATACTAGGCCCTGTAACGTTTTCAGTCAGACTGAACCGTTGGGATGTATTTCTTTGACAACGTAAGGTCCCATCCATTCTATGTGTAATTTCTTGGGTTTGGCCTTGACTCGATTGTTATACAGTAAAGCAAGGTCACCGACCGACAAGTTTTTGTTCTTGATGTTACGGTCGTGCCAGTATTTTTGTTGTTGTTTGTGAATTTCCTGATGTTGAAGAGCCATGATTCTATGTTCTTCTAGCTTACTGAGTTGAAACAGTCGGTCCTTTCTTACCTGTTCGACATCGACATGTAGTATCTGTGCAATAATAGGTGTCTGCTATCGGAAATGTAGGGGGGCGACTGCTTCTTGTCCGTAGACTAGTCGAAAGGGTGTTTGATCGGTCGACCGCTTATATGATGTCCTATATGCCCAGAGAAACGCAGGGATTTTCTCATCCCAATCGTCTTTGTCGGTGCTACATATTTTGGTTAACCCTTTTGTGAGTGTTTTGTTAAAAGCTTCAATCGCACCGTTCGACTGAGGATGATATGCAGTGCTTCGTCGGTGGTCGATGTGAAACTGGTCGGTCAACTTTTTGATGGTTTTGTTTACAAAGTGTGATCCTTGGTCGCTAATCAATTTGAGTGGGAATCCAAATCTAGTGATAATGTTTTCGTAGATAAACTTAGCAGCTACCTCACTTGAACATGTATCGACAGGTTCAGCTTCTGCCCATTTAGTGACATATTCCACTGCCGTGATAATATATCTGGCACCTGATCATTTGGCTGGGATAGGAAAAGGTCCTACGAAGTCTATAGCCCATAGTTCAAATGTGAGACTAGGGTTTACAGATATCAAGGGCATTTCTGTGCTCGGCAGAGGTCGACCAAGTCATTGACATCTATCACATTGACTAACAAAGTTTTTGCAGTATTTGTGGATTGTCGGCCACCATAAGCCCGACTGTTGGATTTTCCTTGCATTTGTATCCACTTGAAAATGTCCTCCTGCAGGTCCATAGTGTGCTTCATGCATGATTTGTTCTCTCTCATGGTCGAGTACACAACGTCTAAGAATGTCGTCTAACCCCATTTTATACAAAAATCCATTGATGAGGCTGTAGGGTGCAGCCTTCATAGCTAAGATTTGTTTCTTCTTGGTGCTCAGACCTTCAGGTGCCTGACCTATCTCCAAGAACTGAGCGATTTATTTTAGTTCTTCGGGTACTGCTTCTATGCAAAATAGATGTGCATCTGGCAAATCGTCGTCGATTCCAGTCGGTTCCTCCCCTGTGTCAATACATGATAGGTGGTCGGGTTCGACATTTAGCTTTCCTGGTCGGACCAATACTTCAAACTCAAATTCTTGAAAAAGAAGTAACCATTGACAGATTCGTCCATGATGAAGGGGTTTATTAACAAGGTACTTCAATGCTTGATGGTCAGTATAAAATATAAAAGGGTTGGCCAATAGGTAATGTCGATACTTCTGGAGAGCAAAGACCATACCTAGGGCTTCTCGTTCAGTGGTCGAGTAGTTCCTTTTGGCTTTATTTAATTTTCAACTGCTGTATACGATATGGTAATCCATCCCATTATCCCCTGGTTGAGTAAGGATGGCTCCAATTGCAATGCCTGATGCATCAATATGTACATGAAATTTAGCCAACCAGTTTGTAAATTTAAGTATGGGAGCCTCGACCAGTTTTCTTTTCAATTTGTCGAAGGAGATTTGGCATTCCTCCGTCCATATAAACTCCTGATCGTCTTTGAGCAGTTCCTCCAGAGGGTAAGTCATATCTGAATAATGTCTGATAAATTTCCTATAATATCCTGTATGGCCCAATAACACCCGGACCTGTTTAGGGTTTATTGGGGGTTTTAGGTCGAGGATGATTTTTATTTTGGCAAAGTCGACCTTTATACCGTCTTTGCAGACAATATGCCCTAAGAGTATGCCTATGGGAGTCATAAAAGTACATTTCTTAATATTTAAGGAGATTTGTATCTGTCGACATCTCTCCAGCATAAGTCGGAGCCATGTGCAGTGATCCTTTAGGGTGGAATATATGGTCCAGTCGTCGAAGTATACTGCCATGGTCTTATAGATATACTCTTGGAATGTTTTTACAACAATTCGTGAGAATACTGCAGGTGCATTCTTCAACCCAAAAGGCATAACTCTGTATGCAAAAGATCCAAATTCACATACAAATGTTGTTTTCTTTTGATCCTCTTTTGCTATGGGTACTTGATTATATCCTAAAAATCCATCTGTAAAAGAATAACATTCATGGCCTGCAACTTCATTCAGGATTTCATCAGTATAGGGGGTGGGAAAGGGATCTGTGAGTGTAACTTTGTTGAGCTCCCTAAACTCGACACAAATTCGTAACCTAGTCGGGTCGTGTTTCTTTGGTTGTACGACCATGGGACTTGCCCATTCCGACTGGTCAATGGGGTAAATAATTCTTGCTGCTAACATGTTGTCTATTTCCTTCTTAACTGTCTCCTTATAATTATGAGCTAGTTTGTAAGGTCATTTCTTAACAGGTCTGACATCAGGTTTAGTATCTATTTTCATTTCGCCCATTTCTTGTACTAACCCTTTTAAGTCTTTGTAATCCCTTGCAAAGACATCTTGGAATTCTTTTAGTAAGTTGATGATTTCGGTTGTTTGGTGCTCATTCCAGTAATCTCCAATATTAGCTATTTTTGGACAGTCATCGTTTGAAATGTCGACCTCCTTAGTTTTCACTTCAGTGTCCAGCCACTCTGGTGCTTTAGTTTCATTGATCGGCCGAATTCCTTCTTTAAACTATGAGAATGTAGCCGGAAATTTGGCTGCAGTCATTCTGTCTAGGTATGGCTTGTCGGTGGTCTCAACTTTCAGGATTGAGTAGATTGGTTTGGTTGTTTCAATGTGGTCAGTCTTCCACCTAAAGCTCTTACCTTCTATGTGTTTGTTTTCCAAGTGTAATCGTGTCGACTGTGATTTTGATTCAGCTTGTATCTTGTTACAGTTCTGGATTTGTCGATGGTCTTGGATGAATTGTTTATCTGTCGGTTCAAGAAATTTTTTGATTTGGTGTGCTGTCTCAGCCAGTTTGTCATTTTTAGGTTTGAACTGGAAGTCTTTAATAAAATTTTCTTTAAGTTCATGCCAAAAGAAAGTTTCTCCTCTAGCCTCCTCCATCTTATACCATTTATTAGGCAAGTCAGCTAGGGTTGAAGGGAACAAATGTGGCCAGGCTCGCTCATCTTTGTGTCCAAGCCGTCTCCACTCCTTTTCACAAAATTTGATGTGTTCTTCTGGGTCTTGGCCTTGGACAAAGATAGGGATTTGAGCTTCGTGAGTTAACTTTGTCCCACCAAATCGTTCGACAAATAAAGTTGAAGCAGTTGTCCAGGTCTGCAATTTTGTCTGATGGGTGTTCCACCATCTAGCTGCTTGACTTGTAAATGTTTCCACTAGGCTTTGAAGTCTGCCATGTTCTCCAATATTTTTAGATACTTGTTCAAGGTGCATTATTGGGGAGTCTCGTTCCTTATACCTGGGTAGTTGGGTATTATGTAAATTGGTCGGTTGTAATGTAGGTCGTTCCCTGATTTTGTTTTCAAAGACTTTGGGGATAATCGATATAGTGAAGCATTGTCGGGTGGGTTTTTTCTGGACTTTTTGTATAGTCCAGCACCCTCTTGCTTGTGTTTCATAATTTTCCATCTCCCAGTCATATAATTCAGCATCTGAATTGTAACCAACTGAGTCTTGGTTACCTAAGTTAAGCTCCCCATAAATTTTTGGCTCGGTATAGTCCGTATTATTCTGGATCTGGTAAAGCTGTCGGACATTGACTTCCTCATCAATCGGTTCGGTCCAAGGTTCTCCTTGAGAAGGGTTAATGGGTACGATGACTTTTTGACCATTTCCTTTTAACTTAATTCGTTCTTTGTCTAGGGATATGGAGGCTTTCATCTTTCATCCCCAAGGTCGACCAACTAGTGCGGGGAAGGAGCTAGATCCTTCTTTTGGGTCGATGATTTCAAAATCAACCTTAGTCGAGATTCCTTTGATGGTCGTGTCGACATCTTTCCAAACCCCTATGGGTTCAATGAGGCCTTGGTCGGCGAGTTTGAGGTAAATTCCTGACTCATAGAGTCTAGTTCGGCCCATGTTTTTCCATGTATCTCTGGTCATGATATTTACCTAAGATCCGAAATCGAGCACCACTTGTCAGACATGATAACCTTTGATTTCCAGCTCGATAAGTGGGTCGACATCATTTTTGTCTTTTTGATTGAGGCTACAAATGTTCTTAGTTTGTTTTCCATAGTTAGTGATTTTTATTTCGTGTAATAAATCAATAAACTGGGCTATGGACTTGTCGGTTTGGATGAGATGAGTTAATTGCTGTGTCGTGCTAAGTCGACTAGTAATACTATCTTCTTGCTGTGCAATGTCTTGAAATATATGTGTGGCTTCTTGATAAGTTTGTTTTTCCTTAAGAGGATCCGGATAACCATTTGTGTTTTTAATTTTACTAATTTGTGGGTTATCAGGTCCTGTTTTTGTGCCTTGGTGAGTGACAATATGCAGATTTTTAGTGGTTAATATATCATGCTTTTGTACACAAGACAAGACATTAACATTATTTTTATTATTGATTTTTTCTAACATGGTAGGACAATCCTCCAGAGAGTGATCGCCTACCTCACACTGCGTACAGAATTTAAGGTCAGTTCTGTCCTTGTAAGGGCAATCTGCACATCTGTGTCCTTCTTTATAGCAAATGAAGCACTGGCTAGATCGACGTGGTAGAATGTCGTGATTCCCGACGAATCGACCTCTTGCTCCAAACCCTTGTCATCGATTATCGTACCGGCGCTCATATCTTTGGACTTCGTATCATTGCCCGTTCTGGTCATTGGTATTATTTTGCTCATTGCTCTGCGCCACTGCATTCGTCTGGTAGACCGCTTGATAATTCTGTCTGTTTTTCAGGTTTAGTTGACAGTCGGACGTATTGTGACTTTTTGTCTCATAGATGGCGCACCAGGAAGCTTTTGCATTCTTCATGTTAAACGCACATTCCTTCGTAGAATGATCCCCGGTCTCCTGGAAAATATCACAAAAGACTTTGGTTTGCACAAATCGGACATCTTGTCGGCTGTATTCATGTCGACAATTATCTTTTGTGTGTCCGGCCGTTGAACATTTTGTACACCAGATTTCTTGATTTTTGAGGGACAGTTCTTTCAAGGACTTCTGGACACTTTCCAGCTGTTCTTCAATCCTGTGGTCCATCGGATAGGTAGGTATATCTTCGTCCATTTCCACCTGCAGAGCTTTGGTCAGCGCATCTTCATATGTCTTGAAGGTTTCCAGACTGATATGTCTGCGGATTTTTTGTGATAAGCCTGCAAGAAACCATTGAATTAGCAATTGTTCATCAATAACATAATCTAATTGACTCAACAGGTCCTTCCAGCGTTTGTCAT
>LPNX011048821.1:178002-200095 GCA_001517045.1 Pseudotsuga menziesii
AGTCTCCCCTAGCTTTTGCTACGTTGTCTTGAGCTTTTTGGCGGCTAGGTGCTTGGCGTCTGGGGTCTTAAAAAAGGGTAAGAACTGTGCTTTAATTTCAGCTTTCGTTGCTCTGGGTTGCCGTTCTGAGAAGGTCATATACCAGGTAAGAGGCCTTTTTCGTAAGGCTCCTGCAAACTGAGCCATCTTTCGGTCTTCATCCTTCACCTGGTTTGCGTCCCAGATGGACTCGCAGATGAACCAATGTTGAGGAATGTGGGCAGTTCCGTGACCCATGTCTGAGTCGCTGTCACTGCTATCTGACGGCGGTGGAGGTGGGGGTGTGGGGGGTGGTGAAAGAGGTGGGGTTGTTGATATAGTCGAGCCTAAGGAGTTTTGTTCGATGCAACTTGTGCCTCCGTCGGTGGTTGATTTTGCGTCGTACAGTGGATTGTTGTGGATTTGTATTGTCGATGGTCCACTGGAACTTTGCGTGCTCAGGTCTGACTCTTGGATTTCTTCGAAAGCTGTATGTGGCAGAGGGGGTGCTCCTTCATGTGTCGGTAAGAGCAAGTGGATACTCCGAAAGGATGGTGCCGTTTGAAAGGTCACCCAATTCCCTTCAAGTGGTCGGCGTATAACAGGATGTCGTCTCGGGAATGGTTCGTCACCTAGTCAGCTCCAGATACTAATGTCACCAGCTCGCAGTTGAAGGTCGTCTTCAATAATAGTCTGTATTGTGGTACGTGGATTTACTGGGGAAAGGGTTACTCCATGGTCGGGGATAGTTATTTGGAGAGCTTTAGGCTACTCTATCCACACTTCTTCTTCCTTAGGGGCTGCCTCCTCTTCTACGCCCTCTCCGTGTCGGTCATGACCCGACTCTGGCGGAATCTCCTCATGGTCGGTCTCCCTATGGTTTTGTCTTTGATGCAGTTCTACTGCTCTTTCTTGTATGGCTTCCCTTCGATGCTGTCTGTCGTCCCTTTCGATTTTCTTAATGTCCGACATACTTTCCTACAATACTATACCTTCGATTTCCCTTCGGTCGACTTTTCATTACTGCTGACAGTACTGGATGTTGCTCGACTAGGATCCACTATGCTCTTATCTCTGACACACGACCAGCTACCCCCCCATAGCCTACCCGACACTTTTAGAAATCCCGGATAGTTCAAATCACTTGCTCAGGAAGTATTCCCACTCCCTTTCAGCTATGAATTTCTCCCACTTCTTCTGTTTCTCCTCCCAGTTAGTATTCGGGGGTGGCACGCAGAGCGGTGGTCTAGGTTCGACGATGTGGCCTGCTCCTTTTTCGATCAAGAACTTGAACAGCAAGGTCGGCAGGGAGCACAAAAATTGGTCGGTGAACTCTGTGTAGAATTGTGCTTTGACAGTTTCCACTGACGTCCTGTCTTCGACTGCTCGCTCCTCACATAAGTCGTCGGCGATTTTCTCGAACCACTCCGACAGATTTGTACATCCCCCTCGGAATAGTTTATCTAGCAACTGCTGTTCTTTAGTCGCGTCTGGTATTCTCATCTAGAAGCTGCTTCAACAATTGTGGTACAGACTCGACAAATTTTTCATGTGTTTCTGTGAAAAATATGGCTCTTGCTTCAGCGACAGTTAATCTGTTTCGTCGGGCGTAATTTTGCAAGTAGTTCGCAACTTTACGATTCCACCAGTCCTTGATCTCCTTCTCTGTTATCATATGTGAGCCTATATTTTAGACATGTACTACCGGAAACGGAACCAATGTTGTAATATCACAGATCACATAAGGTTACCAATAATACATACTAAAACATAACCATAAATAAGAGACAAGAGACAAGAATAGATAGAGAAAATAGATTATATTAATGTAGTGAGTTCATACAAGGAACAGAACTGAACTAAGTTCTTTCTTGGCTCAATAGCCTAATATATACTAGTTACAAACAGTTACAAAAAATAACTACCTGTTGGTTCAGTGAACCAACACGACTGTTAGTTAAGTCGACTAATCTTTTAGCTTAGTCGACCGACCGACTTAGTCGGCTGATCAACTAGTCGGCCCATCGACTTAGTCGGCTGGCTAAGTCTTCGTTCAAGTCTTAGTCTTCATTCAAGTCTTAGTCTTCGTTCAAGTCGACTTATGTCGACTTGCTCCTTCTACAGAGCACTAGTGTGTTCTTCCCAAGTTTGCATTTTGCTTGTGGGCTTGCTATCGAGAGATGGAGGATTGAGGTGGTGGAGGCCTAAGTGGGGGATTCAGTTTCTCCGGTTCGCAGACGTGCCGTCAGACATTGTATCTTGTAATCTCTGATTTCTATTAATAGAAATATCTTTTCCTGTCCAATAATGTGTGTTTGAATGAATATTTTATCCATGGGATTATGTCAAATTCTTGTACATTATTGATTATATACGCTAGAATAGATCTAACACCATGATATATAGAATGCTTATATTGTTAACTTGTTGTTGAGGAAGTAATCTACCAATTCAAGCTGAATATTGGAAAGCTCAACGGAGATCTACTTCAACCGTCCGGAATAAGGTACGAGGTCTGATCCTTTAGTGTTAGACATTTAATTTCTATTGCATATTGTAAAGGATTGATTTCTGGAGTCAAGATGTCTGTTGTGGTACCCCAAGCCATAGGAATTTCTCTCCGTAATAGAATTGGTGACTCTGTTGGGGATGTTCCTTATTTTTATTTGGCGGTTTGTGGGCACAATGGGCTTGATATTATTGACTTGCTCTTTGTTTCTCCTTGTTTCTGTTATAGCTGATTTCACCACTCCAGGTGAATCACACTTTGTATGGCCTTCCCCTATCCCGCTGCAGACTCCTTAGACCCCATGGACCATTTTTTGTCCTTTGATGTTTCCTTGATCATCCCTAAAAACATCTGAAAAATGATACACGTGACTTTTAAACCTATAAGCCCGTATATACACGGGTTTGACCTCTAAAACCGTGTACATCAGGATGTGTGCATAATCCAAATCCTTTTGGATTTTTACTTGACATGGATCTGACTCATTTGACTCCTGGCCTTCCCTATGCCTTGAGATCGCTCAGATTCAACCTTTCATTACCCCTTTGAAAAGATATATAAGGAACCCCTTGGTACATTGAAGGCATAAGAGAGACTTGAGAGCAAAGAAACTATAGTCCATTGTTGATGGAACTTATGCTTGAGTCTGCATCCATTTGTCCCTTGGAGCACTAGTCTGTTCTTCCCAAGCTTTCCTTTTGCTTGTGGGCTTGCTATCGAGAGATGGAGGATTGAGGTGGTGGAGGCCCAAGTGGGGGATTCGGTTTCTCCGGTTTACAGATGTGCCGTCAGAGGTTGTATCTTGTAATCTCTGATTTATATTAATAGAAATATATTTTCCTGTCCAATAATGTGTGTTTGAATGAATATTTTATCCATGGGATTATGTCAAATGCTTGTACATTATTGATTATATATGCTAGAATATATCTAACACCATGATATATAGAATGCTTGTATTGTTTACTTGTTGTTGAGGAAGTAATCTACCAATTCAAGCTGAATATTGGAAAGCTCAATGGAGATCTACTTCCACCGTCTGGAATAAGGTATGAGGTCTGATCCTTTAGTGTTAGACATTTAATTTCTATTGCATATTGGAAAGGATTGATTTCTGGAGTCAAGCTGTCTGTTGTGGTACCCCAAGCCATAGTAATTTCTCTCCGTAATAGAATTGGCGACTCTGCTGGGGATGTTCCTTATTTTTATTTGGGTTTTTGTGGGCACAATGGGCTTGATATTATTGAATTGCTCTTTGTTTCTCCTTGTTTCTCTTATAGCTGATTTCACCACTCCAGGTGAATCACACTTTGTATGGCCTTCCCCTATCCCGCTGAAGACTCCTTAGACCCCATGGACCATTTTTTGTCCTTTGATGTTTCCTTGATCATCCCTAAAAACATATGAAAAATGATACACGTGACTTTTAAACCTATAAGTGCGTATATACGTGGGTTTGACCTCTAAAACCGCATACATTGGGATGTGTGCATAATCCAATTCCTTTTGGAGTTTTCCATGACATGGATCTGACTCATTTGACTCCTGGCCTTCCCTATGCCTTGAGATCACTTGGATTCGACCTTTCATTACCCCTTTGAAAAGATATATAAGGAAACCCTTGGTACATTGAAGGCATAAGAGAGAATTGAGAGCAAAGAAACTATAGTCCATTGTTGACGGAACTTATGCTTGAGTCTGCATCCCTTTCTCTCTTGGAGCACTAGTGTGTTCTTCCCAAGCTTTCCTTTTTCTTGTGGGCTTGCTATCGAGAGATGGAGGATTGAGGTGGTGGAGGCCCAAGTGGGGGATTCGGTTTCTCCGGTTCGCAGATGTGCCGTCAGAGGTTGTATCTTGTAATCTCTGATTTATATTAATAGAAATATCTTTTCCTGTCCAATAATGTTTGTTTGAATGAATATTTTATCCATGGGATTATGTCAAATGCTTGTACATTATTGATTATATATGCCAGAATAGATCTAACACCATGATATATAGAATGCTTGTATTGTTTACTTATTGTTGAGGAAGTAATCTACCAATTCAAGCTGAAGATTGGAAAGCTCAATGGGGATCTACTTCAACTGTCTGGAATAAGATACGAGGTCTGATCCTTTAGTGTTAGACATTTAATTTCTATTGCATATTGGAAATGATTGATTTCTGGAGTCAAGCTATCTGTTGTGGTACCCCAATCCATAGGAATTTCTCTCCATAACAGAATTGGTGACTCCGCTGGGGATGTTCCTTATTTTTATTTGGGGGTTTGCGGGCACAATGGGCTTGATATTATTGACTTGCTCTTTGTTTCTCCTTGTTTTTGCATTGCATTTTATAGTATGTTCATCCATGGACACTCCCCTTTATTGGTTTGACCCGTGACCTGCTCTTTACCACTGCCTTCTCTATATACACAGGTCTTTTGGCCAAAAGTCACATACATACATGGATTTTTGGCAAAAAGTTGCGTATACACGCAGGTTTTTTTCCAAAATCCGCATATACACGCAGGTTTTTGGCCAAAAGTCGCATATATACGCAAATTGTCTTTAAACAGTTGTGTACATCCTCCCTTTTGGTGAGTTTGATGTTGTGGGAAGTTGTTGGGTGGGTTGTGAGTGTGGTTGGGTCTTCCTTGGGTCTGATGTTGTCTGTTGGATACTTCTTTTGTGACTGGAGACAATTTTTTCATTGATTTTTATTTGAAAGTAGTTTTAGTCATTTATCCTTTTTGTTTTGCCATTAGTGCATTACTCTTTTTTGTCTCAATGTCTTGCTGGGCTTGATTTTATACTTGCTGTAGAGACTGAGAGTTTTAGATGACTTTTATTGCATTTTTCACTCTTTTATATTGAAAAGTACAAAGTAGTTGCACTCTTAGTTGCATCTTAGATATGGATTTGAGGAGATACTTGCATTGGATTTCTTGGATGAGAGTTGTGTTTAGGATTTCATATAAGAAGGATTGCATTGGCATTCAAAAAGTAATATATATTTATGGATCTCATGTAGTGGCATACCCTATTTTTCATTTGACAAAGATTGCACTTAGCATTGTTTGTTATGGTGTGCACTTTTATTTCACTGCTGAGTCTTCATATCACTAGTTGCACGGCCATTTCCCTTTGAGTAATTACAGCCAACTAAAATCAACGCTAAATTAAAATGAACTACAATCTTTTCTTTTATAGGGTGCACCAACAAGCTTAGGTTTTAGGATCTTGGAATAGTTAATTGTAAGTAAATTCTCCAAGATCACTAAACAACAACATGTATGTGTCTGTCCAGGTGAGAGTGTGAAAATCCTTGGTATAACCAGTGTTTCTCAGGATCCTCCTCTCAAAAGGGAGTTAAGCACGAGGCAGTGTGAGCATTTATTGATTGGGATGACCCCTAGTCATAACTGAGTAGCACCGGAGATATTTTTAAGATTGTATTCGTATCTGGGAGCTCTTTCAAGAGTTCTAGGCTTTACTACCCTGCCCATATGGTCAAGCCTGCCTGTGATTTTCCTCTTGAACATTGATTATATTGAGGTGACCTTAGTTGCCTTACCTAGGTTATCGAGGGGGTACTTTGCAGAGGTTATTCTGCAGGTGTCTCGGCCAGGTAGAGGTTGGACAGCATAGTCGCTTTATGCGTTGAAGCTGAGGACCACTATAATTGGTTACGTACCTCTGCTTGTAGTGTATGGGAGTTTCGAGCCTCTCCTAGGTGAGACATACCTGCTGCATTCGGGAGCTCACATATCCTCCCCTTGGTTTGCTTGTATTTTGGCTGTATATTTTCTTAGGAGCATGCTCTTTGTACGCTAGTTGGCCTTTAGGATCATGGTTACTTGAGTCTGTATTCTCTTTTGATTTTGGGTCCTTTTATTTTTGGCATGCCTAGTATCCTATCACCCGTCCTTGGTCCTAGTACAGACCCTGGTGTCAGACTTGGGGGCATCACAGCCCCTTACCGTGCTCATAGATTTGGGAGTGGTCATATTCCATATTCTACTCCATTTGTCGAGGTTTTTTATTCCCTTCACTCGGTTTTTACACTAGTGGTGACCCTCACAAGGGTGGTAGTGGATGCGTGAACGTTGGGTCTACACCTTACTTTCCTTTTTATGTCCCATTGTTCACTGCATTGTTTCCTTTGAGTGTTGTTGTCATGATCACTCCTCCCTATATCCTATAGTTTGGATTCTTTATTGACTATTTTGGGTTGTTTTGGACTAATATGGTTGTCATGTAGGATCCAATTTTTGTACACTCTCTCTGAGGTTTTGACCTGTTCATTCCTATCATAGGTATTATGTCTGAACTGGCATATAGGTTAGGATTTCACATCCACTTGCACTGATGCATTGCCTTATTTCCATTCCATCTTAACCTTAGGTACAAACCCATTCCATGGTATCATGGAACCTTCATGTTGTTTTTAGAAGTGGTACTATGTGAATGGTAGAGCTTTCCTATACATGGGTGTCCTAGTTAGCTCCCTTTTGCATTTGGTACCCATGCTGTGAGTCTTCTCTTAGGTCCCGAAGTCCCTTTTAGTCCCACCATGCCCTTGAGCAAGAGCTTTGTACTCCTCTTGAACTTTATGCTGGCAATTTCCCCGGGACTCCCTTATGTCAAGTTGTAATTGAATTATCATGAGCTTTTCCTACCTTATTGAGCTTTATGTCGGCTCCCCTGACATTACGTTTCAGCCATATAGCCCGAGTTGGTCTCATGTCTAGCCACGCAGAGCCATTTTTTATATCCTTCGCAGCTTGATTCCTTTTTACCAGGAGGGGATTTCCCCCCGAGTGTTGATATCCTGCACATGTATCCTTGCATTGAGAATAGGTATGTTCCACTGCTTGGAACTAATTTGTTTGCTCTTATGACACTCATCTCCTCCTAGTTTGTAACTATAAAGCTATTTTATTCTTTTTTCAAGCTTTTTAAATAACTGAAAAAGTCCAAAAAAATAAAAAAACCAAAAAGTCAGACAAGGAAAAATGTTATCTATGGTAGCTGTCGAGTCATGTCACCTTCGAACAGAGAACTATATATCACATCCATTGTTTGGGTTATAGTTTGACTTTAGGATCTGTACTCATTTATCTGAGTTTATCTCCACCGACTGGTTAAGCTTCTAATCCCTATGGAGCCTCTGTTGATGCCTCATGTGTCGCAGAGATGTCCCAGATTGTATATCGAGTCTACACTACCTTCATTCAGTCACCATACGCCATTATGATCTTGTTCAAAGGAATTTGAAGCCTGAGATGGACATTCCTCAGTTATCTTGACTTTGCATGTTGGCTATTCTTGGTACAGTTACTGGTTCATGCACCCTATGATCGAGTCCTTCCACATTATACAGCTTTGATGAGTACCTCATGTTGGATGATGGGGGATGCCTTAATGCCCTCCTTCCAGCAGATTTCATCCCATCGACTTCAGATCATTTATTCTAGGATTGGAATCTAGATTCATTTTGAGTGCCTTGAGACTTGCAGTCATCAGTGGTAGGTTCTCTTGCCATCGATAGTTCTTGGGAATACATCAATGTCCCCTGATCGATGGATCCTCTCAAGTGTTCGACCTCAACACATTTATTCACACTTGTTAATTTGCACTCTATTACCTTGATTCCCATTTTCATTATCGGTGGGTGATCTCGCGTCTATTAACGGTATACATTAATGACCAATAATCATACAATGGACTACTATGTTCGACCTCGACACCTCTATTCACATAGTAGGACATGTACTCGTAGCGGTTTGTGTAGAAGACTTTCCAGATTGGTGGCATCTCTTATATGCTACCTCCTTGATCGTGCCAGTGTTCATGAGATTTCAGCTCTCATGACTTGATTCCAGTATATGTCAGATATTTCCAGCCACTATGAAGATCTCGATCTGTTATATCTTCAGCCATTATGGATATCATGGTGCTTTGTATATATTCATCATGGAGATTCTGATCTATGTATATTGTATGTGGTGATGACCACATATGTGGTACCATGTATCATGCCTATTCATGGCCATTGTACTCTTATGTATCCGGGACTGCTATATGTATTTGCAGTTATATGCAGAGTTGTATTATTGTACTATGTTGATTGGGTGGCTGGTCTTCCATTTGGATCCTTCATCACTCCACTTCTGGGATGGACTTATAATGTATTTCAGCCATCGTATGACCCCTCTGACCTCACACATTAGGGGGCATCTGTTATAGTTGATTTCACCACTCCAGGTGAATCACACTTTGTATGGCCTTCCCCTATCCCGCTGTAGACTCCTTAGACCCCATGGACCATTTTTTGTCCTTTGATGTTTCCTTGATCATCCCTAAAAACATATGAAAAATGATACACACGACTTTTAAACCTATAACCACGTATATACGTGGGTTTGACCTCTAAAAACACGTACATCGGGATGTGTGCATAATCCAAATCCTTTTGGATTTTTCCTTGACATGGATCTGACTCATTTGACTCCTGGCCTTCCCTATGCCTTGAGATCGCTCGTATTTGACCTTTCATTACCCCTTTGAAAAGCTATATAAGGAACCCCTTGGTACATTGAAGGCATAACAGAGAATTGAGAGCAAAGAAACTATAGTCCATTGTTGCCAGAACTTATGCTTGAGTCTACATCCCTTTGTCCCTTGGAGCACTAGTGTGTTCTTCTCAAGCTTTCCTTTTGCTTATGGGATTGCTATTGAGAGATGGAGGATTGAGGTGGTGGAGGCCCAAGTGGGGGATTCAGTTTCTCTGGTTCGCATATGTGCCGTCAGAGGTTGTATCTTGTAATCTCTGATTTATATTAATAGAAATATCTTTTCCTGTCCAATAATGTGTGTTTGAATGAATATTTTATCCATGGGATTATGTCAAATGCTTGTACATTATTGATTATATATGTTAGAATAGATATAACACCATGATATATAGAATGCTTGTATTGTTTACTTGTTGTTGAGGAAGTAATCTACCAATTCAAGCTGAAGATTGGAAAGCTCAACGGGGATCTACTTCAACTGTCCGGAATAAGGTATGAGGTCTGATCCTTTAGTGTTAGACATTTAATTTCTATTCCATATTGGAAAGGATTGATTTCTGGAGTCAAGCTGTCTGTTGTGGTACCCCAAGCCGTAGGAATTTCTCTCCGTAACAGAATTGGCGACTCTGCTGGGAATGTTCCTTATTTTTATTTGGGGGTTTGTGGGCACAATGGGCTTGATATTATTGACTTGATCTTTGTTTCTCCTTGTTTTTGTTATAGCTGATTTCACCACTCTAGGTGAATCACAGTTTGTATGGCCTTCCCCTATCCCGCTGCAGACTCCTTAGAACTCATGGACCATTTTTTGTCCTTTGATTTTTTCTTGATCATTCCTAAAAACATATGAAAAATGATACACGTGACTTTTAAACCTATAAGCACATATATGATGTAAATCATTGAATAAATAAAATGGAATGTTTAGCAAGGCCCTGTGACCGAGATGAGATAATAAAGGAAATTCAGAGTGATAGAGCATTTAATACCTACCTTCACAGGTGATATACTTCTTGAGGAAAATTGCTACTTGATTCCATGGCCACGACAGTGATTGCAATGCTATCCCCCTTCGTGATAGTTGAATGTGCTCCCCTTCCCTAAGAAAATCCTGTACTACTGCAGGATTGGGGGTTCTTCATCCAAACCACGCTTTTCCCACCTAAGGAAGGCCAGTGACCTCAGCCACTATTGCTTCAGAGACTTCAATATATAATCCCCAAACCTCTGAGTGGGTTTCTGTAAGATTCAAGGTGAGCCACAGAGTTGTTTCATGGTGAAATATATTTAGGCGTTGGAAGAATTCAGTCCAACCCGCAGCTTGAAAAATAGAAAAAACTTTGGCATATGTTCTAAGTTTTTGCATGTTTGTAGGTTCATGCCAATATAGAATACCCATGTTTGTTTTCCTTCATAAGTATGTTGAAGTCAGACAAATTACAAATCCTGACAATGGAGGTTAAAGCACAGAGTATGCATGAACAACTGAGAGTGGACTTGGGTAAATTCGAAAAGTTTCAATGCATCGGATTATTTGGAATTTATCCCAAATTAGGAAAGGTGTTGGTTATCAGGTAACATAATTAGTCATTAAGTCACATGAGTGGATAGTTAACAATGTAATAATGGGCACAAAAGGAAGGTATGATTAATATTGTCAGATTCAGTTAATGCTTAATTAAGTAGTTAATCAAAACCATACCTTCGAAAATACACGATGGATGGTGTCCTTTGGAGAAAAGTAGAGCATGTGAAGTGCAGCCATTAAGTGTAATCATTATTACATGGATGATGTAATGAACGTTTCCACCAGCGAACCAAAACCATCGTGTCATATTGGTCAGAAACATGATGAGTGTTGGAGTATAAATTGGAATCGCAGGCATCAAGAATCAAAGCCAGATCTAGAGGAGTCACTAACCACAGTTGCAAAGAGTTCTACCAATGATGGAGGAGTCACAGCCACAGACCATAGAGAAATCAAATAATTTAGCAAAGTCACGGCCCTGGATTATAGAAAAACCAGCAAAACGTGGCAGAGTCGCAACCGCTGGAAAAAGGTGTCGTAGCTACTAGAATAGGAAAAAGGCTTTACGCTGACAGTGTTGCAACTGCTGAAAAAGGTGAAAATGGAAAAAAGTAAAACAGTGTTGTAGCTTCTGGAAAAGGTGAAAATGGACAAAAGTAAAATGGTGTTCTAGCTGTCGAAATCAGATAAAGGATTTAAGCTGACGGAAGTTGATAGTGTTGCAGCTGCCGAAAAATGTGAAAATGGACAAAAGTAAAATGGTGTTGCAGCTGTGCAAAATGGGATAAGGGTGAGAGTTTGATGGTGTTGCACCTACGTAAAAGGAAATAAAGGAGAAACTTTTACAGTGTTGTAGCTGCATGAAAGGGGATAAAGGAGGAAGTTTTACGGTGTTGCAACTGCATAGAACGGGGTAAAAGACTGATTTTGAAAGTGTTGCAGCTGCACAAAATGGGATAAAGGAACATGTTGTGGCTGCAACAGATTTATTCAAGAAGTTTTCTTCTGGTGCAGGGAGTTACAAAAGGATGACCCTAGTCAACAGGCCCGATGATGACCACCTCTCCTTAGGCATGTCTCTACACATTTTTTTTCAAAAACAGATCAAGTGCAAAAGAAAAAGATAACGATAACAGTAAACAAAACAAACAGTTTATTTATGTACAAAGATTCATGTAAGATTTACAGCGATTAACTAAGGATTGACAGGGGAAGAGAAAAATTTCTACCCTTGTTCTAACTGGTAGTCTGGATTAGCTGTAATCTGTGAAGCAAATGCATCCTTTGAAATGGGATTATGGTACAGTCACATCCTGTGACCATTAGCAAAAAATGGTGCCTGATTCTCATCAATGGTTACCATGTGGACCATACCATTATCAAATACTCTGTCTACCAGGTATAGACCCAACCATCTTATGCATAATTTACCCTTGAAGTCCCTTTTGAATCTTGAATCACATAATAATGCCCAGTCTCCCTCACAGAAGAATTTCTTTTTTATGAATCGGTCGTACCAATTGGATCTCTATTGCTGGATTAATACTGTCTGATCCACAACATCTAAATGATTCTCATCAAGTTCATTCAATTGTTTCAATCTTCTGTTCTGAGCTTCGGTTACATCTATTTTTACCTTCGTAGTTGTCTTCAAAGTTTTAATTTCAAATTGAATCGGGAAGCCAACACTTTTCCCATACACCAAGTCATAAGGAGAGAAAGCTGTAGTGTTGCGACAAGTAGTACAATATGCCCACAATGCTTCCGGAAGTCTATCATCCTAATCTCTATGATGGCTCTTGACCGTCTTGGTCAGGATAGCTTCAATAAATTTGTTAGTGCTTTCCACCTAGCCATTGGCTTGGGGATGGTAAGGTGAAGCTATCCGGTGCTGAATATGGTACTTTTGTAGCAGAGCTTCAAATTGATGTGACACAAAATCCGGTACTCCATAGGTAACCACTTCCTTGGGTATCCCGAAACAGGTAAATATTTCACCATACAGGAAATCAATCACAACCTGGTCATTGGCCTTCACTAGAGCCACAGCTTCTACCCATTTTGTCATGTAGTCGGTATAGACCAAGATGTAGGATTTCTACTTGGAATGAGGGCTGATAGGACCAACAAAATCTAAGGCCCATCTATCAAAGGGTTCAACCACTAATTGTGGTTGAAGAGGCATTTGATCTAATATATTGGGTTGGCCCATCCTCTGGCAGCTATCACAAGACTGGACATATCTTTTTGCATCCCTAAAAAGGGTCGGCCAATAGTATCCCATTCTCAGCGCTTTGTGTCCCGTCCTCCTGTCTGCAAAATCCCCCCCACAAGGCTCATCATGGTAGGCCTTCAAAATATGGAATATTTCATCTTCTCTTACACACGTTCTGATCTCAAGATCAAGGCCTATGTAGAAGAGATGATCGTCTATCCAACAATACTTGGCACTTTGTTGAATAATTTTTCTCTTTTCTCTTTTGGAAAAATGTGCTAGAAGCTTTCCTGCATCCATGTAATTAGCAACATCTGCATACCAAGGGGAGTGAGCTGAAACTGCAAATAAGTGTTCATCTGGAAAAGAGTCATCAACAGGAAAATTATCATCACTGTTAGTGAAACAAGATAAGAAATAAGCGACAACATTTTCTCTTCCAGGTCTGTCTATAATGGTAATATCAAATTCCTACAATAATAACAACCACCTAGTTACCCTGGCATTGGTAACAGGTTTATTCATTAGATATTTAATGGCCGAGTGGTCAGTCTGCACAAATGTAGGATATCCAGTGATATAATGTCGAAATTTATTGATGGAGTAAACAATGGCTAAGAACTCCTTCTTGGTAATAGTATAATTAAGTTCAGCAGGGGCCAAGTTTTTACTAATATAATAAACTGCATAAGGTGCTTGACCATACTGTTGTCCTAAAATTGCTCCAATGGCAGTATCAGAAGCATCTAAAGATATGTGAAAAGGAAGGGTCCAGTTGGGTCCTCTTAAGATAGGAGCCATGGAAAGCTTCTCCTTAAGTTTAACAAATGTTGTCTGGCATGCCTCATTCCAAACAAATTGCACACCCTTCATTAACAATGAAAAAAAAGGAGAGGCAAGTTTGAAAAAGTTTTCTATGAATCTTCGGTAATATCCAGCATGCCCCAAGAAAGTTCGCACTTCTTTTTGAGTTACAGGAGTAGGTATATTTTTTATTACCTTGATTTTTGAGGGATCCACATGGATGCCATCAGCAGAGATGAAATGCCCCAAAACCACTCCTTCGCTTATCATCATATGGCACTTTTTAGCGCTTAAAGAGAGTTGGGTCTGTTCACAACGAGTTAAAACCTTTTCCAAATTTTTCAATGCTTCTTCAAAATCTCTGCCATAAGGAGTAAAATCATCCATAAAAATTTCCATTCTATCATTAAGTAATTCTAAAAATATGCCAATCACAACTCTTTGAAATGTTTCCCGTGCATTGCATAAACCAAAGGGAAGCACTCTGTATGCAAAAGTTCCCCAGGGAAAAGTGAAGGTAGTTTTATCCTAGTCTTCAGGAGCAATCTGGATCTGATTGTACCCGCTAAACCCATCCAGGAAGGAGAAAAAATTCTTCCCGGATAAGGTGTCAAGTACTTGGTCGATGAAAGGAAAGGGAAAATGTTCTTTCTATGTTGCCTTGTTCAGCTCTCTATAGTCCACACAGACTCTCCATTTACAATTCTTCTTGGGTACTATTACGAGTGGAGACACCCACTCGCTATCTGAAATGGGATATATAAATCCAGCTTCCAAGTGTTTCTGATTTTCTACCTTCAGTATGTCCCTAGGATTGGGGTTCATTCGTCATTGAGGCTGGCACATAGGCTGGGAGTCACTTTTGATATAAATATGATGGGTGCACAGATTAGAGGGAATACCCCTCATGTCTGTGTACTCCCAAGCAAATGTCCCGTTGTGTTCTTTTAAGAGACTAATTAGGCACTTCTGTTCATTCAGGGAAAGGCTGGGATTAATATTCAGGGTTTTTCCAGACTCTACCTTGATAGGAACACTTTTGACATTTTTCAATACTGGAACTATATGAGTGTCACTAACTAATACCTATTTTGTGATATTTTCTTGTTCCTCCTCACCTAGAGTAGTATTCGGGATTTGATAAATTTTTGTATTCACAAAAGTGGGTTCATTGATGAAATTATTAATGGCGTCATCTTCAGTTTCATCTTTAAAAGTCAAGGCCTTCCCTATTGTTGATAATGGCTGAATTCCCTCTTCTTCCTTTGGCTCCATCCATAATGGAGTTTCAGCTTTAAGCTCGGTCAAACTAGAGGATAGAGAGTGAGGTTCTTTATCTTGGCACCATATGATATAGTCATAGACCCAGATCGATACCTGATGCAAGCATCAGCTGTAGCTAACCAAGATCTTCTTAGGATCAATGCTTGTCCTCCTAGTTGTGACCTGGGTTGTAAAGCCAAGAAGTCAGCAGGGTACTCCCACGAATCAACTAAGATGATGAGATCATCCAAAATTCATTTAGGTTTAATAGTGGATCTATCTGCCATTTCTAAAATGGTGGGGGTTGGCCTGAGATTAATGAGCCCAATTTTTCTTATAGTTTTAATACTCATGACATTAATTGTTGCTCCCAAGTCTACCAGTACATTGGGTATCTGTGTATGCCCAATATGTACAGTGATAGTGGGATTCCCAGGATCATCTTATTTGGCCAAGAGGGTTTTTCCCATTATTGATGCAGATAATTTCCCTATGACATGAACAATGGGGGGATCCCTGGGTTTCCTTCCTGGTTTCCTTGTACACAGATCCCAGACAGTTCTAGCATAGATAGGTACATCTTGAAGGGCCTAAAGGAGGGCAATTTTAACATAAATATTTTTTAACTCTCCTAAGAGGTTAAACTGAGGTTGTCCCATTACCTTTGGTAGCATTAATCTTTCAGGGTACGATGGTTCCCTAATCAGTTGGGTAGGTTGTGTGTCGATAGATGTATCATTCTGTGTTTCAGTTGGCATATTAGTAGGATTTTCAAGATCTTCAATAATGGGGATCGATGCCTTGGATAAATAATGTGGATTCGTCCCTTCTTCATGAACAAAGGGTGGAACATCCTCGATGATCAAAATCTCCAGTACTTTCTTGATCGTAAGCGGATATCATTGCAGGGTACAGGGGTAAGGGAGTAGGATAACATGTTGGAAATCTCAAATTGATGGACTATTTTATTATTTGGGTTAGGGTTAGGTTGAATAGGTAGTTGGTGTCGTATCGACATATTGGGGACATCATTGTTCTGGAGTTGCAGCTGCGACTGCTGATAAGGCTGAGGATATTGAGGAGGGTATGGCTATTGAGAAAATGGTTGATGTGGAAGCTATTGAGAGGGTTGATTATGGGGAAACTGGTTCCCTGGATGGAAATTCCTCCATCTAGGAGACCAAGAGTTTGGTTGGTTCGGTGGCTATGGTGGCTGATCCCAGGGGTTCCAGGAGATAAAATTTTGCATTAAAGGTTGAGAGGGGTACCATTAAGGATTAGAATAAGATGAAGGGAATTGTGTATTCTTATGTTGGATATTATTCCAATTATTCATGTTATTTGAAAATGAAAATGATTCTAGAGTCATACCTTGATTTTGAGGCCGCCAAGGCTTCTTTTGTGCAATAAAGTAGGTTGGTTCCACCTCTGAAGTTGATTCTTGTAGAACATCCTTCAATTGAGGTAGTGATGGGAATTATTTTGTGTCATGGTTCAGCTCACAAAGCTGACATACTTCTATCTTGTCCAGCAGGCACTCCTTCAGAGGGTGGTTCTTTCTACATATAGGGTAGAATACACCTAGTGTGAGATCCTCTACTGCTTGTTTCTACTTTGCCCTCAGGACATCTATTTCCGAGGAGATGGAGCTCATCATTTTTGTTTTGAAATTTTGAAGGAGATTTCCTATATCTGCATGAGTGGCTCCTCCATTAGATGAATTTTGAGTTCTGTCAAAGACATCACGTTCTAATATGTCCCGTTTGTCCCACCTGTTATTCCTGGAAGATCCCCTGGAGTACCTTTTGCACAGTTCCATTATTTTCTCAAAGGACTCCTTGGATATATCCCCCTTTCCTAACAGGTTTAACATATCTAGGAAATCATCCCTAATCCCATGAAGTAGGATTATTTTGAGCACATCTAACCCCATATTAGTCTGTCCAGACATTATATAAAATCCTTTCGACAAAATATTCCATAATTTCAACATCCTTCTGTACCATTTTAAACATTTCTTCTCTCTTATCCTTGGTATTGCAATACTCCCGATATTTCTCCAGGAATACATGTTTCATCCTGTCCCAATTAGTGACAGTTCTGGCCCCTAGGATCATAAAACAACGTAATGCATTGTCCTTCAGAGTGGCAGGGAAGAGTTTAAGCTTCTGTGCATTGCTGGTGTAGTCATAGCTGCGACAAAGGCTATCAAATTCGAAAACAAATTCATCTGGGTCCTCTGCTGCTTTTCCATAAAAGCAAGGCAACACCAATGGCGATATATTTTTTGTGGGGGCTATCCCTTCTGATTGTTGAATTGGGAACTGAAGTGTAGCCCCCATCCCTTCATGTGGGGAATTACCTTCATGATGATGATTTTCTCCCATTGCCTCTTCCTCTTCGGAATCATGTATGTTACTCATATTTTCTTCTGTTTTATCCTCTTCATTCTTCAACTGATCAATGAACTTATGATGGAAATGTGTCCACTCCTCTTTAGTTACAACCTCCCCATTAATGTGATAGATTAGATATCAATCAGCCGATCCTGTAGTACTAACTCTGTCCTCCTCTGCACTGGTATTCAAGGTTGTTGCAGCTCCTCGTGTGTTCTCCACTGTAGAACCTGACACTGGCACCCCAGGGTTGGTAGGCCTTCTTCTGATGGATTTTTCCTGATAGCTATCCCTGGTAGAAGAATTGGTTCTATCAACCAGATTGTCAATGAATGTTCTTCTCCCCAATTCTGTACCTCGCCCACGGCCTCGACCACCTGCAACGTTAATGTTCTGTGGGGTTATAGGATCTATAAGATGATCACACTGTACTATTCTTATATTCATGCAACCCAAATCATGCAAACGGAAAAATAACTAAAGAAGACTGAATAGAAACAATTACTGGATGCAACTACGATAGTGTCTAATACTTATCCTCCCCGGTAATGACGCCAAAATGTTGGGAAACCTATATGCAAGTTAATTAAAGCTAACATACAGAGTGTTCAATATTTATTGTCAACCTGGGGAAGTCTTTTATTTCAAGGATAATATGCACTATATATGATTAAATACTAAGTTGCTGTAAGTAAATGATCCTACTTTCCTGTTCATCCACGCTCATCCCATAATCCACTTAATCTGATTTACTTTCTCAAGAATACAACCACAAATACCTTTTACAATTCTTAATCTATAATTTAAAGATTCAGGAAATAACATCTAGATTACTCTTGCAGAAAATGAAATCCTGATTGCCAAACCATATAAGATTTACCCAAGGGCATGAATTGAATTCAGCTATTCTAGAAATTTAAAGTACAGGAATGAAATTATGCAACTATAAAATCAAAGGAATGAACTGCAAAGATCTACAAAAACAACAATTGAAAGAACTAGGGATGAACAAGATGTCACATATATCACATAGTGCACAAGGGACAATTACCTATACAATTTACTGCCACACATTAGCATTGAAATATTACAAGAAATGCAATTACTATTTATCCAATAACAAACTGTCAATCAATAACTGTCGCAGCTTACTATGAATGTTACATCTAATTTTACCACACATGGTGGATCACACTTTTATGTCCTTCCCTGTCCCTGTTATAGCGGATTTCACCACTCCAGGTGAATCACACTTTGTATGGCCTTCCCCTGTCCCGCTGCAGACTCTTTATGCCCCATGGACTATCTTTTATCCTTTGATGTTTCCTTGATCATCCCTAAAACTATATGAAAAATGATATACACGGATTTTTTACCCGATAACCGCGTACATACGTGGGTTTGACCACTATAACCACGTACATCAGGATGTGTGCATAATCCAAATCCTTTTGGATTTTTCCTTGACATGGATCCAACTCATTCGACTCCTGGCCTTCCATATGCCTTGATATCGCTCGGATTCGACCCTTCATTATCCCTTGTGAAGCTATATAAGGAACCCCTTGGTACATTGAAGGCATATAGAGAGATTGAAAGCAAAGAAACTATAGTCCATTGTTGCTGGAATTTATACTTGAGTCTGCATCCCTTTGTCCCTTTGGAGCACTTTTGTGTTCTTCCCAAGCTTGCCTTTTGCTAGTGAGCTTGCTATTGTGAGATGTAGGATTGAGGTGGTGGAGGCCCAAGTGGGGGATTCAGTTTCTCCGGTTCGCAGACGTGCCATCAGAGGTTGTATCTATCTTGTAATCTCTGATTTATATTAATAAGAACTATCTTTTCCTATCCAATGATGTGTATTTGATTGAATATTGTATCCATTAAAATATGTCAAATGCTTTTACATTATTGATTATATATGCTAGAATAGATATAACACCATGATATATAGTATGCTTGTATTGTTTACTTGTTGTTGAGGAAGTATTATATCAATTCAAGCTGAAGATTGGAAAGCTCAACAGGGATCTACTTCAACCGTCTGGAATAAGGTACGAGGTCTGATCCTTTAGTGTTAGACATTTTATTTCTATTGCATATTGGGAAAGATTGATTTCTAGAGTCAAAGCTGTCTGTTGTGGTACCCCAAGCCATAGGAATTTCTCTCTGTAACAAAATTGACAACTCCGCTGGGGAGTTCCTAGTCATTTTACCTTTGGGGGTTTTTATCGGTACAATGGGCTTGATATTATTGACTTGCTCTTTGTTTCTCCTTGTTTCTGGGTTGCATTTTATAGTATGTTCATCCATTGACACTCCCCTTTATTTGTTTGACCCTTGGCCTGCTTTTTACCACTGCCTTCTCTGTATACTCAGGTTTTTGGCCAAAAGTCATGTACATATGCCTATATACGCAGGTTTTTGGCCAAAAGTCACGTACATATTCCCGTCCATGCGGATTTTTGGCCAAAAATCGCGTATATACGCAGCTGTTCTTTAAACAGTCGCGTACATCCTCCCTTTTGGTGAGTTTGATGTTATGGGAAGTTGTTGGGTGGGTTGTGAGTGTGGTTGGGTCTTCCTTGGGTCTGATGTTGTCTATTGGATGCTTCTTTTGTGACCAGAGACTGCTTTTTCATTGATTTTTCTTTGAAAGTAGTTTTAGTCATTTTTCCTTTTGTTTTTTCATTAGTGCATTACTCTTTTTTCCTTGGTGTCTTGCTAGGCTTGTCTTTTATACTTGCTGCAGAGACTGAGAGTTTTAGATGACTTTTATTGCATTTTTCATTCTTTTATATTGAAAAATACAAAGTAGTTGCACTCTTAGTTGCATCTTAGATATGGATTTGAGGAGGTACTTGCATTGGATTGCTTGGATGAGAGTTGTGTTTAGGATTTCATATAGGAAGGATTGGATTGGCATTTGGAAAGGAATATATATTTATGCATCTCATGTAGTGGCATACCCTATTTTTCATTTGACAAAGATTGCACTTAGCATTGTTTGTTATGGTGTGCATATTTACTTCACTGCTGAGTCATAACTTCACTAGTTGCACGACCATTTCCCTTTCAGTAATTACAGCCAACTAAAATCAACGCTAAATTAAAATGAATTACACTCTTTTCTTTTCTAGGGTGCACCAACAAGCTTAGGTTTTAGGATCTTGGAATAGTTCATTGTAAGTCAATTCTACAATATCACTAAACAACAAAAGCTAGGTGTCTGTCCAGGTGAGTGTGTGAAATCTTTGGTATAACCAGTGTTCTCAGGATCCTCCTCTCAAAAGGGATTTAAACACGAGGCAGTGTCAGCGGTTATTGATTGGGATGACCCCTAGTCATAACTGAGTAGCACCGGAGATATTTCCAGGATTGTATTCGTATCTGGGGGCTCTTTCGAGAGTTTCGGGCTTTGCTACCTTGCCCATACAGTCAATCCTTCCTGCGACTGTCCTCCTGAGCATTGATTATATTGAGGTGACCTTAGTTGCCTTACCTAGGTTATCGAGAGGGTACTTCACAGAGGTTATTCTGTAGGTGTCCTGGCCAGGTAGAGGTTGGACAGCATAGTCTCTTTATGCGTTGAAGCTGAGGGCCACTATAATTGGTTACGTACCTCTACTTGTAGTGTATGGGATTTTCAAGCCTCTCCTAGGTGAGACATACCTGCTGCATTCGGGAGCTCACTTATCCCCCCCTTGGTTTGCTTGTATTTTGGCTGTAGATTTTTTTAGGAGTGTGCTCTTTGTGCGCTAGTTAACCTTTGGGATCGTGTTTACTTGAGTATATTTATGCTCTCTTGAGTTCAGGTCCTTTTATTTTCGGCATGCCTAGTATCCTATCACCCGTCCTTGGTCCTAGTACAGACCCTGGTGTCAGGCTTGGGGGCATTACAGCCCCTTACCATGCTCATAGATTTGGGAATGGTCATCTTCAATCCTCTACTCCATTTGTGGAGGATTTTTATTTTTTTTCACTCAGTCTTTACACCAGTGGTCACCCTCATGGGGGTGGTAGTGGATTCATGAACGTTGGGTCTACACCTATGTTTCTTTTTATGTCCTATTGTTCACCGTATTGTTTCCTTTGGGTGCATTTGTCATGATCATTCCTCCCTATTTCCTATAGTTTAGATTCTTTATTGACTATTTTGGATTATTTTGGATTATTTTGGACTAATATGGTGGTCATGTAGGGTCTAGTTTTTGTACACTCTCTCTGAGGTTTCAACTTGTTCATTCCTATCACAGGTATTATGTCTGAACTGGCATATAGGTTAGGATATCACATCCGCTTGCACTTCTGCATTGCCTTATGACCATTCCATTAGAACCTTAGGTACGAACCCATTCCATGGTATCACGGAACCTTCATGCTGCTGTTAGAAGTGGTACTATGTGAATGGTAGAGATTTCCTTTACATGGGTGCCCTAGTTAGCTCCCTTTTTCATTTGGTACCCATGTTGTGAGTCCTTTCTTAGGTTCGGGAGTCCCTTTTAGTCCCTCCATGTCCTTGAGAAAGAGCTTCATACTCCTCTTGAACTTTATGCTGGCCTTTTCCCTGGGACTCCCTCATGTCAAGTTGTGAATGCATTATCATGAGATTTTCCTTCCTTATTGAGCTTTATGCTGGCTCCCCTAACATTGTGTTTCAGCCATATAGCCTGAGCTTGTCTCATGTCTAGCCATGCAAATCCATTTTTTATATCCTTTGCAACTTGATTCCCTTTTTACCAGGAGGGGATTTTCCCCCGAGTGTCGATATCCTACACATGTATCCTTGCATTGAGCATAG
>LPNX011048821.1:201998-245333 GCA_001517045.1 Pseudotsuga menziesii
ACATTAAAGGCATATAGAGAGATTGAAAGCAAAGAAACTATAGTCCATTGTTGCTGGAATTTATACTTGAGTCTGCATCCCTTTGTCCCTTTGGAGCACTTTTGTGTTCTTCCCAAGCTTGCCTTTTGCTAGTGAGCTTGCTATCGTGAGATGGAGGATTGAGGTGGTGGAGGCCCAAGTGGGGGATTATATATGTCAAATGCTTTTACATTATTGATTATATATGCTAGAATAGATCTAACACCATGATATATAGTATGCTTGTATTGTTTACTTGTTGTTGAGGAAGTATTATATCAATTCAAGCTGAAGATTGGAAAGCTCAATGGGGATCTACTTCAACCATCCGAAATAAGGTACGAGGTCTGATCCTTTAGTGTTAGACATTTTATTTCTATTGCATATTGGGAAATATTGATTTCTGGAGTCAAAGCTGTCTGTTGTGGTACCCCAAGCCATAGGAATTTCTCTCCGTAACAGTCCCTCTGCAGACTCTTTAGACCCCATGGACCATTTTTGTACCTTTGATGTTTCCAAGATCATCCCTGAAAACATGCAATAATTTCCATACGAGACTTTTAATCCCTGTCTCGCATATATAAACAGATTTGACCCTTAAACCCGCATACATTAGGATGTGTGCAAAAGGCCAAATGGTTTTGGAGTTTTCCTTGATGTGGATCCAAGTCACTTGTCTATTGGCCTTCCATATGCTTTGAGATCGCTCGGATTCGACCTTCCAATTACCCCATTGAAGAGATATATAAGGAACCCTTTGGATACATTTAAGAGCAAGAAAACTATAGTCCATTGTTGTCAGAGCTTATACTTGAGTCTGCATCCCTTTATCCCTTGGAGCACTTTTTGTTCTTCCCAAGCTTGCCTTTTGCTTGTGAGCTTTCTATCAAGTGATGGAGGATTGAAGTGGTGGAGGCCTAAGTGGGGGACTTAGTTTCTTCGATTCACAGACGTGCCGACAGAGGTTGTCACTATTGTAATCTCTATTTTATATCAATATAAATATCTTTTTCTATCCAATAAGTGTATTTACATGAGTATTTGATCCATGGATGCTTGTAAATGCTTATATGTTATTTATTATATATGCTAGAGTATGTCTAACATAATTATATATAGCATGCTTGTCTTGTTTGCTGAATGTTGAGGAAGCAAATTGCCAATACAAGCAAGAGTGGAAAATCTCAACGAGGATCTACATCAACCGTTCGGAATAAGGTACGAATCGAGATCCTTTAGTGTTAGAGGTTTGGTTTCTCTTGCATATAGGGAAGGATTGATTTCTTGATTTAATCTTTCTGTTGTGGTACCCCAAGCCATAGGAATTTCTCTTCATAACAGAATTGGCGACTCAGCTGGGGAGTTCCTAGTCATTTTCCTTTGGGGGTTTTTATCGGCATTCAATGTTCTTGAATTGCTCTAATTTCTCTGTTTCTGAGTCGGGTATGGGGGCATGTTTTCCTGGTAGTGTTTGATAGGAGTCAATTTTGTCTCAACTTATCTATTTTCCTTCATTTTTATCTCATTTTCTTCCTGTACGCGAGTTTTTTCCTCACAGTCGCGTGTACATGTGGTTCTGACTGAGATATCTGCGTATATACACGGGTTTTCTGCACACAGTCGCATATGCCCTGAGTTTTTCCTTTTAGAGGAATATTGAGTGTTTTTGTGTGAGTTTTGATGATTGATGAGTCTCCTTAGATTCTTCTAGAGTCTATATACACCTCTGTTTCGGACCAGAGATGCCTTTTAGGGTTTTTTTTTTTAAATGTTCTTGTCATTGCATTTTCCATTTTTTGTTTTGGGATTAGTGCATTAGGTCTCTTTTACCTTAGTTATTTGCGTGGGTGTTGTTTGATAGTGCTTGCAGTGTCTGGGGGTGGTAGAGTCATCCTTTTGATTTATTGTCTCATTTTTATTCAAAAAAAAATCCAAAAAATATTTGCTTCTTAGCATCATTATGCATCATTGCACTTTGCATTTTGCATGGTACTTGCACTAGGTTTTCTTAGAGAAGTGTTAGTCAGGATTTCATATAGGAATGATTGCATTTGTCATTTGAAGAAAATTTTTCATTTCACGTAGTAGCATGCCCTATTTTTCATTCGACACAATGCATTTGCATTGATTGATAGGTGTGCATTTTACTTCATGTTGCGTCATAACACCATTGGTTGCACGATCATCTACCTTTTTGAGTAATAAGCCAAGTAAAATCAATGCTTAATTAAAATGGATTACACTATTTTATTTTATAGGGTACATAAATAAGATTAGGTTTTAGGGTCTTGGAATAGTTCATTGTGAGTAAATTATCCAAGACCAATAAGCAAAACATGTATGTGTTTGTCCAGGTGAGAGTGTGAAATTCCTTGGTATAATTAGTGTTTCTCAGGATCCTCCTCTTACAAGGGAGTTAAGCACAAGGTAGTGTGAGCGGTTAATGATTGGGATGACCCCTGGTCATAGATGAGTAGCACTGGAGATATTTCCAGGATTGTATTCGTATCTGGGGGCTCTTTCAAGAGTTTTGGGCTTTGCTACCCTGCCCATACAGTCAATCCCTCCTGTGATTGTCTGCGTGAGCATTGATTATATTGAGGTGACCTGAGTTGCCTTACCTAGGTTATCGAGGGGGTACTTTGTAGGGGTTATTCTGTAGGTTTCCCAACCAGGTTAGGGTCGAATAGCATAGTCGCTATATGCATTGAAGCTGAGGGCCACAATAATTGGTTACGAACCTCCGCTTGTTGTGTATGGGAGTCTCAAGCCTCTCCTAGGTGAGACATACCTACTTCATTCGGGAGCTCACATATACTACCCTTGTTTGCTTGTGATTGGGTTTCGATTATATAAGTGTATGCTCTGTGCATGATAGCTTGCTTAGGGTTTGCGTAATTAGAAGAGTCTTTTCCATTTTTTGAGTCATTGTGGATTCAGGTGTGGCACTTCACTGTTCTCGTCATTTAGCAGGACTTTCGCCTTCTACATCTCCTCCTCCTTTGGGAGAGAGAAATAAATAGTCCAGATGGACTACTTCTCACATTGATTCACACATGACGGGAGATCATGAAAATGAAATTCCTGATTTGTCTTCGCCACCTCATGAGGTTGGGGAAGAAGATCATATTCCTGTATATGATCCTTCACCTAATATACCCACACACTCTGGGTATGATCCCTCATTCACAGGTCACCAATATTGGTTTTCGGGCGACGAGACTCATCATGAACCTGGGAGCACTAGTGCTGTTAGTTATGGCATGTCTGGTATCCCTGCACATGATTCAGCACAGCATGTCGAGTCAGAATTTGAACCTAACACTACACCTAGGGGAATTCCTATTCCTTTCCATGTGGATAGATTTGGGAACATGAGTCACATTACACCATCCATCCCGACAGTGGAGGCTACATAACATGTTCATCCTAGACCTAGTGTTAGTAGTCCTATTCAGATACCAAAACCACAACGAGTGACTATGAGGAATACCACTTACATCACTTCACATGTCCCTTCATCCTCTATTCCTAGTTCTTCGAATGCTATTCCTCCCCCTCATTCACATGGTCCTTCGGGCCGGAATGTTACTACTAGTCATGTTCGAACTACTGCTACTCGTGTAGTCGTGTCTTAGAGTTGAGTACCTCCTATTGTTTTAGGAGTTCATATTCCTACTTCTGGAACATCCTCTGGTTTATCATAGGGATTTTCCCATATTCCTACTTATGGAGTTTCTCATGGGACATCTCATGGGACATCTTATGGAGCTTCTCATGGACAATATTATGGAACACAGTATGGACAGAGTTAATCACCTTATGGGTATGGGTATCAACAACCCACTTACTCCCTGAATTATGGATTCGTAGCTCCACATAGTCAAGGTACACCACATTATGGTGCTGCCATGCCACCCTACACAGGTCAAATGGGAGGAGGATACTATGGCCATGGCCATGGTGGTTACAGTAATCAGTCTTATGTGAACCAAAACTATCAGGGAGCATGGCATCGACTTGCTCAACCTAGGATCCCTTTCCTCGCAACGTTAAATTTACCTAACTTATTGAGACTAATGAATGATCTAGTATCTCAAGACTCAGCTTGGCCGACTGTCCCTAACAAGCATCCCTCGGACATTCCCAAATTCAAGGGAAAACTAGGAGAAGATCCTAGTGAACATGTTACTACATTTCACCTTTGGTTCTCTTCTAATTCCTTACATGATGATTTGATCCATTTAAGGTTCTTTCAATGCACCCTCATCGGGCCTGTAGAGAAATGGTACATAGAGTTACCAGGGGGGGAATTTGTTTTGTTTGATGACCTAGCTATGACTTTTCTTAATCACTTCCAGCTACTAGTACATTACAAGGTTGGTACAAAAATCTTGTCGACATTTCAGCAAGACAAAGCCACGCATATCTCAAACCACATCCAAGAGTGGTGTAGATGGAAGATATTGATTAAAAACTTCATACCACTGAAGTTTCTCCTTGAGTGGTTCCTTAAATCGTTACTTCCTTATATAGTGAAGGATGTTTCTACATCCAGAGTTTAGAACGAGGAACAAGCCGTTTTTAGGGCGTAGGATTGGATTTGATTTATGCTCAATCTGGATTGTTATATGAGATCATTCCTAATGCTCTGCATTCTAGTTTCGACCCTAAGGTCAAACCTGGACCACATGCTCATGGCATTGTTGGTTGTACGAGTACCAAACCTGCGGATTCGGTTGTGCAACAGTTGAGTCAATTTTCTATCAACCAATCTACCTCAGGAAAATCCATGGCTTTGTCTCAACCCACCCAAATGATGAGTGTGCTTTCGATACAATCATTGGACCAGAAGGGTAACCAACAACCCAGAAGGAATAAGAAAAAGGGTAAAAACAATCATAAGGGTGGGAATAGGAATGAAAATTCCAATATTAATGACAAGAATGACCGCAATATTGGGGGGGACAAGCAGTCTAAACGTAAGGTTAAGTTTCCTTTCAAGTTGTGTAAGGATGACCACCTCACTCACTTGTACCCTCATATGGAAGACGCCTCGAGGTTCATAGCACAGGGCCCAGCTGTGCTGACCAATCCTTAACCCCATAATCAAAACATGAACTCAAGGACCCATGATCAGTCTGGTGGAGATCAAGATCCAACAGAAATAGTGGTCATGGTTGCATCAACATGGTGCATGCTACTAAGGTTGTGACTTGTGTGAAGGACTATGGTTCGTCACAACCAGACCTTGGAAAGGAACCTGCTCCACCCTAGAGTCCTTTGGGTATTGAAAACCTTGTGGATAAACCTAAAGCTGCACCTTGCATTCCTAAGGGATTCCTAAAGCATTCCGGACACAATCCTAATGCCCGAACCACCCAGAACTATTCTGTTATTGAGGATTTGGGCCACACTCCTTGTGCGATGTCTGCACTTGAAGTACTTCAGAGTTGTCCTTCGTAAAGGAAGGCTTTGCTTTCTGCTCTTGCTGTTAACGATGATAACTCTTCCTCCTTCATAAAATTTGAAACTGTGGGACTACAGCCTCGCTTGCCTTACTATGTGTCTCTCTTGATTCATGTAGAATGTCTTAACATGACCCTCAAACACACTGTGATTGACAAAGGCGTTGTTTCTTCCGTGATGTCTTTGTCATGTTGGAAGGGTTTGGGTTCCCCCGAGTTGTCTAAATCTGCTACCATGTTGACTTCCTTTGATGGTAGATCGTTTCGGCCACACGGAATTCTTCCTTCTCTTAAGGTCCATTTGGGAGGGAAGACCGTCACGATCGAGGTTGAGGTGGTTGATGCGCCCCTTGATTACAATCTGTTACTAGGTAGGAATTGGATGTATAGTATGCAAGCCTTAGCTTCTTCTCTATTTCAAGGTGTATGCTTTCCATTTAATGGGAAGATTGTTACGATTTATTAGACATCATTCAAAAATTCAAGTGTTACTGTATCATTGAGAGCTTCTATCCCGATTATCGATCATTCTCAGCTAGCAACTCGGAGTGTGGGTGTTGGCATATATCCATCCCTTATGGGAACCTTTAGTTGTCCTGCACCTGTTCTTATGACCGGGTCTAGTTTTGGTGGGGCTTCATCTTCATTGAGTTCGATGTCTTTTCACACTACCCATATCGAAGATCCTTGGATCCTTCCTACACCGAGTCCTTCGAGTAAGCCTATCAAAACGGACGTGCCATTTCCTGTAGCTATGATAGCATATCAAGCAAATATTGAATGTGTTGTAGAGGCTAGTCCTTCATCTTCGAGGATGGAAGAGGATGACCCATATGTGCTTCTTGCATGGGCAGTTGAGTCTTCTCACACACATGATTAGCTTAATAGTGTTTTTCCATCAGATGAAGCTATTATTGAGGCCATGTCTGGGGTTGAGCCACCTTGGGAAGAGTTACATCATAGATCTTATTTTCTTCCTAAGCTTGACCATTTGGAGTGTGAGGACTTCAGGGAGATTCTTAGTGAGATAATTGGTAGTCTCGTGGTTCCATTGAGCTCTCCTGGTCCGATGGCTGATGGAAACATGGCAAATATATCTCCTACCATCACTATCAATATCTCTCGCGATCCTGACAAGATTGAGAATGTCTATATTGGGGTAGAATGTTTCCATGTTGAGATTCAAGAGTATACTTAGTTGTTCAAAGAGTTTCGTGATATATTTGCTTGGTCATACGGGGAAATTCCAGGTATCAACCCTTGTATTGTCGAACATGAAATCAAGACCTACCTAGGTGCGAAGCCTGTTTGACAACGCTTGCGTGTGGTGAATCCTAGAAAAAAACCCATGATTAAGGATGAGATAGAAAAGTTGTTAAATGTCATTTTTATCTATCTCGTTCCCTTGACGGAATAGGTTTCAAACCCCGTTCCGGTGCATAAGAAGTAGGGAGCGATCCGTATATGCACTAATTTTCATGACTTGAATCGTGCATGTCCTAAGGATAATTTTCCCACACCATTTATTGATCAAATTTTGGATGAGTGTGTGGGAAGCGAGTTATTTTACTTTATGGACATATTTTCTGGATACAATCAGATCTAGATCAAACCTGATGATGAACATAGAACTGAATTTATTTGTCCTTGGGGTACCTTTCCATATCAGAATATGTCTTTCGGCCTTAAAAATGCTGGAGCCACATTTCAGCGGGCTATGACCTTGATTTTTTATTATCTCAAATCGATTATTAAAGTCTTTTTGGATGACCTTGCTGATCATTCTCGTTAGAGGATGTGTCATTCCTACCATTTGAGATTAGTGTTTTAAAGATGCCGCCATTACTTGGTTAGGTTAAATCCTCATAAGTGCATCTTTTACGTGAAGTCTAGTCACTTGTTAGGGTTCATTGTCTCCAAGGAGGGTATAAGAGTCAATCCCTTAAAGGTTGAGGAAATACTTCAATTGTCTCCCCCGAGAAACATTATACATCTTCAATGTTTGTAAGGCATGGAAAATTTCTTGCGGAGATTCGCGGTTAACTTTGCCAATTTGACTAAAGAATTTATGTGTCTTTTGAAGAAGGACACTACCTTTTGTTGGGATGAGCGAGCCCAAGAGTCCTTTGATGCACTTAAATGAGCCTTAGCATCAACCCCCGTGATTAGTCCACCCGAATATAGCCATGACTTTTTGCTTTATGTGGTCGTGTCCATGGAGACGATTGGTATGGTTTTGGTTCAAGAGGATGAGGAGCACCATGAGCATGTCATATATTACTTGAGCCGAAACCTTGTAGATGCGGAGATCCTCTATTCCCATGTGGAGAAACTTTCCTTAGCTACCATTCATGCGGTTCAAAGATTGAGACACTACATTCTCCTTTTCCAGACCTTGGTGGTATCCCATGTCAATCTAATTCAGTTCGTCCTCACTAGGAGTATGATCGGGGGTGTTATCCCTAAAGTTGAACCTAGACTACAGGGGTTCAATCTTAAAGAAATATTTTTCAAAAATATAATTCAATGAAATCAAGATAAAAATTGGGCTGGTATGTAATCAAAGGTATAAGGAAATCATATAACCATTAAAGAACTGTATAACATAAAACATAATACAAAATTCAATATCAAAGAAACTACAAGCATGAATTTATGAAATGAGACTGACTCTGTCATTAAAATTTTAAAAGATAACTACATTTCACCATAATAATCATGTAATGGGATTCAATTGACCATATACATGATAAATTACAAAAAATACAATTCATAAAATACAAAGTCAACTCATAATCATAATCATATCAAAGCAGAGCCTGTATTGAAGATGCAGAGCATTTCATGTCATACAGAATATTATCAAAATTGGATTTCCATAACTCTAATTTCCACTGAGTTACTTCTAGAGACCTTTTTCCTCATGGAAAGGGTGAGAAATCCAAAAATCAGAATAATGAGAGTAGCTATAATGGAAACAACCAACATAATAGTCCTCGACTTCTGTGAATTAATATGGACTGATGGGTTTGACATTACGAGATCTGGACGACCCTTCATTAATCTGCATGGCTGTGAATTGGTTGAGTTAGTTATCATGTTTGGAAGGTGCTGAAAACAGAGTAGATCAAATCCAATGTAATAATCTTCTTCAAATGTGCTAAATTTCCCTCCACATGGAGCAACTCCTGTCCATAATGGATTGTACGAGACGTTGAACTTTGTGAGCTCACTTAGATTGGTAAATGATGCTGGTATTGGCCCTATGAACTTGTTGTGGGAAAGATCAAGGCTTTGGATACATTTTATACCACCTAGTGATATGGGCAAAGACCCACTGAAATTATTAAGAGCAATGTTGACACTAACAAATGGAGGATTAGCGATCCCTTCAAGAAGAGGTCCATCAAAACTGTTCATGGCAAAAAGAATAAGGCTAAAGTAGCTCATCTTACCAATACTCTTTTCATCATAGCAATATGCTCCATGTTTTCATGTGTTTGAAACAAAGTTTACCCCGTGCAAAGCTCTACGAGTATGCATCCAATACTCCAGACATCTGCTGGGTAGCTCCATCCAAGACCTAAATTTACTTAAGGTGCTTGATTATGGAACTATGATTCTAGTCCTCAAATGTGGCACTTCCAAAATCAATAAGCTTTATTGCAGTTGACTTTGGCAATCTCATGTAACACATTCCATCTTGTGAAAGCTTCTTCAATCCATTCTTGTAATATGGAATCTTCTTGTACTCTGAAGAGGCAAAACGTATATTTTCAGGCTTCAAATATATGTGAATGAGATGTAAGTGATGCATATATGCCATAGAATCCAAAATCTATTTGCCAAGCTCCCGAACAATATCAATGGGAAATGGAAGATAATTTTTTTTCCTTAGAAAATCATATAAACTCGGCCCAAGCCTCTCAAAAACAAAATCCCGTTGCTTTTATGCTGAAAAATTTAGGGTCTACACATCGCTGAGCAATTCATATGTAAATCCCGTACAATGTTCTTTATCAGAGAGAATATCAAATATTTCTTTTTACCCATAAACATTGCCCATATATTTTTAACATAGTATTCACTCCTTGATGCTTAGCATGACATCTGGAAACTCGATGGCTTGGGAAAATTCTTTAGAGATAGATGCAATACTTCTTTATATGCACACCTTTCTGCTATATGAGTGCCATCATGATTGTTTTTATATCTGATCTTGGTATTCAAATTGAAACTTGATTGGTCACTTTGACATCTAGATGTTCCTAGAAACTGAAATTTTGTTGGAGTAGATCTGATGACAGCATCTAGCTTCGTCTGGGGATGGCATGCTCCCTGTGAGCTACCAAGAATAAGCAGACATAGTGCCTTCTTCTGAAACCAATCCATTACTGCAACCAGTGTTTTGTCTCCATTGGGCTGGAGTCTTTATATCTTATTCCTAACCTATTCCAAACCTTGAAATCCTGCTCTCCCCATACTGCAAACTTAAAGCACACTATAAATTCAAACTGCTCACACTACAAACTTAAGGAAATGCTTGAAGCATAAAGCTTATTTATCCACACTATCTACACTAACCAAAACTACAACTTTGGTCAAGTAAAATCATGCTTCCAGTGAAGCCATACAAGTATCTCTATACTTGATGAAAATCTTGATCTGTGTATTAGCAAGATGAAGACAGAAACAAAAATAAACATGTGTTTGCAAATTTGATTTTCAGACTTATCATGAAATGAATACTGAAACCTTGAATCGATAAATTCCTTGATATAGTTGGCTACCGGGTCATACCACTTTCTCAATTTTGGATCATTAAACTTGTCTTTATTCTCAATCTTGATATCAAAAGACACCTGAAAAGGGATTTGAAATGACAAAATCTGTATCTTGACCTCTAAAGCTTCAATCTCTTTCTCAATATATGCAGCAAATTCCTTTAAAAAGATGACTTTAGATTCTGAGTTACATGAGCTTGAATTTAAATATGAAGACAAAATGGAAGAAAAATTTTCATCTATTTCCTCATCAGTGCTCATATCACTCCATTCCCTAAAATTTTTAACGAAAAAAGAATATGCGCTAAACTTTGTCTTCTCCATCCATGTCTTCAAAAATATAATCCAGAAATCTGTTAATGATCTAATTGACCCAACAGACAAATCTTCAACCCAACTTTTACACTTCCCTTGTAATGAATCATAGAATAATCTAATGAAGACATCTTCATGTTTAACTATGAGTAAATCTGTAAATTCATAGAAATTAGATATGTGTTTCACAACTAAACTCATATCTTCTCCATTGAATTTAGAACCATTTCTCAAAAAATATTCATCCAAAGGAAGAAGATTCATAAAACTAGGAAGTTCTGCAAAATCTAGACATGCATACCTTGAAACAATAGAGGCCGGATCAGAAGTCCTCATTAGTCCAATGAAATCATCAATGAAGCTTTGGAATATGGATCTGTAGTAGTTGGGGTTTTCAGGTGAATAATTTGCAGCCACTATGTCACCAGCCCTCGTTCACCATCAAAGGCTGGATATGTTCGTTGTCATTCTTCCTGGGGAAGATATCTTCACTCCTTCATCCCCGACAACGGTGCCAGAAGATTTTATCCCTAAAGTTGAACCTAGACTACAGAGGTTCAATCTTAAAGAAATATTTTTCAAAAATATTATTCAATGAAATCAAGATAAAAATTAGGCTGGTATGTAATCAAAGGTATAAGGAAATCATATAACCATTAAAGAACTGTACAACATAAAACAAAATACAAAATTCAATATCAAAGGAACTACGAGCACAAATTTATGAAATGAGACTGACTATGTCATTAAAAGTTTAAAAGATAACTGTATTTCACCATAAGAATCATGTAATGGGATTCAATTGACCATATACAGGATAAATTACAAAAAATACAATTCATAAAATACAAAGTCAACTCATAATAATAATCATATCAAAGCAGAACCTGTATTGAATATGCAAAGCATTTCATGTCATACAGAATATTATCAAAATTGGATTTCCATAACTCCAATTTCCACCAGGTTAATTCTAGAGACCTTTTTCCTCATGGAAAGGGTGAGAAATCCACAAATCAGAATAACGACAGTAGATATAATGGATACATCCAACATAATAGTCCTCAGCTTCTGTGAATTAATATGGACTGATGGGTTTTTCATTATGAGATCTGGATGACCCTTCATTAATCCACATGGCCGTGAATTGGTTGAGTTAGTTCTCATGTTTGGAAGGTGCTGAAAACAGAGTAGATCAAATCCAATGTAAGAATCTTCTTCAAATGTGCTAAATTTCCCTCCACATGGAGAAACTCCTGTCCATAATGGATTGTACAAGATGTTGAACTTTGTGAGCTCACTCAAATTGGTAAATGATGTTGGTATTGGCCCTGTGAACTTGTTGTGGGAAATATCAAGGCTCTAGAGACATTTTATACCACCTAGTGATATGGGAAGAGACCCACTGAAATTATTGAGAGCAACGTTGACACTAACAAATGGAGGATTATCGATCCCTTCAGGAAGAGGTCCATCAAAACTGTTCATGGCAAAAAGAATAATGCTAAAGTATCTCATCTTACCAATACTCTTTCCATCATGGCAAGATGCTCCATGTTTTCATGTGTTTGAAACAAATTTTCCCCCACGCAAAGCTCTACGAGTATGCATCCAATACTCTAGACATCTGCTGAGTAGCTCCATCCAAGACCTAAATTTACTTAAGGTGCTGAATTATAGAACTATGATTCTGGTCCTCAAATGTGGAACTTCCAAAATCAATAAGCTTTATTGCAATTGACTTTGGCAATCTCATGTAACACATTCCATCTTGTGAAAGCTTCTTCAATCCATTCTTGTAATATGGAATCTTCTTGTACTCTGAAGAGGCAAAACGTATATTTTCAGGCTTCAAATCTATGTGAATAAGATGCAAGTGATGCATATATTCCACAGACTCCAAAAGTTGTTTGCCAAGCTCCTGAACAATATCAATAGGAAATGGATGATAATTGTTTTTCCTTAGAAAATCATATGAACTCATCCCGAGCCTCTCAAAAACAAAATCCTGTTGCTTTGATGCTGAAAATTTTAGGGTCTACACATCGCTGAGGAATTCATATGTAAATCCCATACATTGCTCTTTATCGGAGAGAATATCAAATATTTATCTTTACCCATAAACATTGCCCATAGATTTTTAACATAGTATTCACTCCTTGATGCTTAGCGTGACATATGGAAACTCGATGGCTTGGGAAAATTCTTTGGAGATACATTCAACACTTCTTTATATGCACACCTTTCTTATACATGAGTGCCATCGTGATTGCTTTTCTATCTGATCTTGGTATTCAAATTGAAACCTGAGTGGTCACTTTGACATCTAGATGCTGCCAGAAACTGAAATTTTGTTGGAGAAGATATGATGACAATAGGGGGAAAGTATAATAAGTGGATTGTCATCTTCCAAGAATTCGATCTCGAGTTTGTTTCGGAAAAATTTTAAAAATTGTTGATTTTTTGCGGAGATTATATCTGATTTCCCAAGCGAGGAGGAGGAAGAAGTTTGTGAATATACGTTTGTCAATGAGCACATTTTCCTGATCTCAACTTTGGATCCATGGTATGGGGTGGTATGGGTATATCATCATATATTTACAAACATTGAAGGTCCCTACTCACTTTTCACATGATGAATGACGACGATTACATCACGTATCCAAGAACTACCTTATAGTGGATAACACATTGTACCACCGTGGGGTAGATTCCATTTTACGTCGTTGTTTAACTCATGAAGAGGCTGAGCTTGTGCTAAATGATTACCATGGAGGGGCACATGGTGGTCATTTATCTGGGCTTTCTATAGCCCAAAAAATATTGAGAGTGGGTTCTTTTTGGCGATCGATCTTTAAATATTGTGTCAATGCGGTCAAGAAGTGCCACCCTTGCTAAGTGTTTGCACATAATATGCGCTCACGTCCTACCCCATTACATCCGGTTATCATTGTCGGTCCCTTCACTAAGTGGGGGATTGATTTCATGGATTGTAACCCAGCTTCACTTTGGGGGCATCATCATATTATACTGGTTGTTGACTATTTCATGAAATGGGCTGAGGCAATGCCCACGGTTAAATCCAACGGTAAGACAATCGCACATTTCGTATTCAACCAGATCATTACTTGGTTCAGTATTCCAAAGGATCTTGTCACTAACCATGGTAGGCACTTTTAGAATCGAATGATGGAAGAGTTGGCCTCGAAGTTAGGGTATAAGAAGGAGCATTCTTCTTCTTATTACCCTCAAGTGAATGGACAGGTTGAAGCAGTGAACAAATCACTTAAATCCATTCTCCAACGAACCATCGCACAAGGCAAGACTAAATGGCATATCATGTTATATCCTACTCTATGGGCCTATAGGACCACGGTTAAGACTGCCACTGATTTTTCTCCATATCAGCTTGTGCATGGAGTTGAGTCTGTCTTGCCAATTGAATGTAAAATCCCCTCATTGAAGCTAGCCATAGATATTTTACCAGACACTTCCCCATTGGAGGAACGTTTGGTCCACTTAGAGTAGCTTGATGAGCAGCGCCGAGATGCCTTAGTTGCTATAGAAGTAAATAAGCGTTGTGTTAAGGTCCAATATGATAAATATGTCCATCCGAGGAGGTTTAGTGAAGGATATTTGGTCCTTTTGTGGGATCAAGATAAAGAACCCTTGGGGGGCAGGAAAGTTTAATCCCATGTGGCATGGTCCTTACGTGGTCAAACATGTGTTAGAGAAGGGCGCCTATGAGCTGGTAGATTATGAAGGGACAAATTTTGCGGAGCTTAGAAATGATCTCTATCTTAAAAAATACTATGCATGATCTTCAGCCAGGGTTTATTGTTGTATATTATTGTACAGTGTTTTTCATAGTTAGGGTTTTCTTATGGTGATTAGGTTTGTTGATTAGCTTTCGTTTCTTATGGTAAATTTCAATGGAATCTTTCGTATATATAGGATTCCCTGATGGTGCTAGCCGTCACACTCAACACTCAGCCTCTACTGCTTGGGTGATTTATACTCCTACGGGTCAGGTATTGTCTTCAAGAAGCATATGTTTACAGCCCTCTTCAAGCAATGTTGTTGAGTATATTGCCATTATCAAGCTTCTACAGGATTCCATTTCACATGGTGTTCTCTCTCTTGAGGTACATCTTGATTCATAGTTAGTAGTGTCACAGTTGAATGGATTATATCATGTTAGGGATCCAACATTATTACAAAGATTCTTACGTGTGAGATTGTTAGAACGACAATTTGACAACATAACATACATACATATTCCAAGAATTTATAATCAAGTTGCTGACTCATATGCTAACTATGTGTTAGATTGACATTTTTTTTACAAACCATAAGCTCATCACAAACATACATTTTTACACATGTAAATAAATAAAATCGATCATCATAAAAAAAATTCATTAAACATCCAAAAAGTGACGTCATAATACATAAGTGTCATAATACAAAAATGGGGCTTCTGAGCCACCAAAATATAATACACGGTAGTACAAAAATGTGTCACTCCTAGGTATCTAAGCCTAGGAAGGAGGAGGTGGGTTCTGATCATGGAAAGTCACCACAGCTCTAGATAGTCATCGAAACAACCACACCCATGCTTATGGTACACCTACCACCTAACGCTGCATGGTCTCAGGAAAGTCCTTGAATTGCACCATGGGTACTCTATGTGTCATCCGCACAAAGTTTGTGTGCATGCTTTGGAGCATCTGCTCTGCATCCACACCCATAATGTCATCTCCTCGTCCCCTCCGTCTATGATGAGGGAAACTGTCAGTCCCCCGTGGTCCTACATCTGCATACATATGATAGGTTGTCACTATGTGTCGTCGCCCAAAAACATGTCTTTTGGTTCCATATATCAAAAAACACAAAAAAATTAAATAATTCAAAAACATTTAAAAAGAGGGTTGGGATTTGTTACCGATATCACCGTATGCTGCTCTTAGTGGTAGGGGCATGTCAAGATCTCCCCGAAAATCTATCCTCACATAGGGGTAATCATCGATGCAAACTATCTACCGCTGCCACCATGGAAAGAAATCAGCTAGGTAGGGGTTAGACACCCCACCTCCACCCAGTCTACACATCGCATATGCCCAACGTCATTGGGCCAGATCTCAAACCCCGTGAGGAGGAACATCAACTCTAGGGCTTAGCCCCGGAACACGGTCAAGGAAGAACGTGCTCAATATACTACCAAAATTGAAGTTTCGTACCCTACCCATCTTGTAGTCACCGAGTTGTTTCTTCATGTTACTCAACATCACCGTACTCCAATCATAAACTATGGGTCTCATGCACTCCACTGCATAGAACATCAATGGTCGCGAGGCTTGGTTGAATGAGGCTAGCCCTGCTATCCTGCAGAGTGCCAGTAGTATGGCCTTCAAGCCTAGTACCTAGATGGATTCTGTTGGGATATGACTCCCAAACCTTTTCGTGTCCAAAAAGTAGTATACAACAATATACTCATCAATGGTGAGGCCACCTCCAGGCACACGAGAGTGTAGGTTCACCACCTCTCCCCATCGGGACAATCCTGTAATGAAGTATATGTCTTCCACCTCAATCATGAGGAACATCCCATCGATTTGAAAGGACTCTGAGTCAGGATCCCAGTAGTCTACTAGCATCTGCAACAGTCTTGGTTTGGCTCTCGGGCTACCAAGACACCAAAACTTATATATCCCACATGCATGTAGAGCTTGTTGACCCATTAGCTCGCCCCGTACAGCTTCCTCTACATCCCCGTGTTCTCTCTCCCTCCATTCTAGAACCATCCTGCACATTTACATTAATTTTTGGTCAATATTTGTCTTAAAAAACCTCAAACACAGCCGCATATGCAACTGTTTGCAAAACAACCGCGTATTTACGCGGGTTTGGGCCATTTTTCCACGTATAGATAGCCCTATACACAAAAAAATCCTTGATTTCCGTGTGGCATGAAGCGACTATCTTATAATGGCCTAGAAATTGATTTTGACCATGTAAATTGAAAAAATTTACATGCAAATGGAAGATCAGGGCATGGGAAGTTACCTGGAAAAAATGGTGTCGGATTTCACCGGACGAAACTCCTGAAATTCACGTTTGAAGTTCTGAGCTCAATTGGGTAAACATTTCAAATGATATATAATTTTTGAACTTTTTACTATTTATATAAAAAATTTCAAATTTTTGAAAATATTTACCCCCTTTCTATAGTTTTGAACCGTTTCTGACCCTTTTGGACCATTTTTTACTAATATGATGATGTAGGAGACCATTTTGAGTGTCGTTTCGACCATTGTTTTGACCCGTTCATACGGATTTAAGGTATGATGTTTAAACTGGCATATAGGTTATATTTCACCTCCATTTGCATTTTGCATGACCTTATGACCATTTCATTATAACCTTAGGTACGAACCGATTCTATCCTGTCACAAAACCTTCTTACTGTTTTAGAAGTGACATGATGTGAATGGTAGAGTTTGACCTTACATGGGCACCCTAGTTAGCTCCTTGTTTGTATTTGGCGCCCATGCCAACAATTTGTCCTTTAGGGTGTGGGAGTCTATTGTATAGTATCTCCATGTCTTTTTGCAAGAGCCTCATACTCCATTGATCTTTTTGCTGGCCTTATTCCCCCTGGACTCCCTTAAGTCAAGTTGTAATTGCATTATCATGAGCTTTACCTACCTCATTGAGCCTTATGCCAGCTTCCCTAACTTTGAGTATCATCCATATAGCCTGAGCTTGTCTCATGTCTAGCCACATAGAGCCATTTTGTATATCCTTTGCATCTTGATTCCATATTTTTACCGGGAGGGGACTTTCCCCCGACTGTCACTATCCTACACATGTGTCCTTGTATTGAGCACAGGTATGTTCTGTTGCTTGGAACTAGTTTGTTTGTCCCTTGACACTCGTCTCCTCCTAGTCTATAACTATAAAGCACTTTTATTCTTTTTCAAGATTTTCAAAATATTTGAAAAAGTCCAAAAAAAAAAAAAAAAAACCAAAAATTCAGACAAGAAAAGATGTTATCTTTGGCAGCAGTCAAGTCGTGTCGCCTTCGAACAGAGCACTGTATATCACATCTGTTGGTTGGGTTAATAGTTTGACTTTAGGAGCTATACTCATTTTTTTGAGTTTATCTCCACTGACTGGTTAAGCTTCCAGTCCCTATGGAGCCCCTGTTGATGCCTCCTATGTCGCAAAGATGTCCCAGTTTTGTATATCGAGTCTATGCTACCTACATTTAGTCACCATTCGCCTTTATGCTCTTGTTGGAAGGAAGTTGAAACCTGAGTCGGCCATTCCTCAGTTATCTTGACTTTGCATGTCGGCCATTCCCAGTACGGTTACTGGTTCATGCACATTATGATCAAGTCCTTCCACATTATAAAGATTTGCTGAGTACCTCATGTTGGATGATGGGGGATTCCTTAATTCCCTCCTTCCAGCAGATTTATTCCTATCGAATTCAGATCATTTATTCTGGGATAGGAATCTAGAGTCATTTTTGAGTGCCTTGAGGCTTGCAGTCATCAGTGGCAAGTTCTCTCGCCATCGACAATTTTTGGGAATACATCAATTCCCCCTGATCAATTGATTCTCTCAAGTGTTATACCTCAACACGTTTATTCACACTTCTTATTTTTCACTCTAGTACCTTGATTCCCATTTTCATTATCAGTGGGTGATCTCACATCTGTTAACAATATACATCAATGACCAGTAATCAGAGGATGGACTACTATCTTCGACCTCGACACCTCTATTCACATACTAGGACATGTACTCGTAGCGGTTTGTGTAGAATACCATCCATATTGGTGGCATCTCATATATGCTAACTCCTTGATCGTGCCAGTGTTCATGAGATTTCAGCTCTCATGACTTGATTCCAGTATATGTCAGATATTTCTAGCCATTTTGGAGATCTTGATCCATTATATATCTTCAGCCTACATGGAGATTATGATCCTATGTATATCTTCATCATGGAGATTTTGAGCTATCTATATTGTATGTGGTGATGACCACACATGTCATATTTTGGATCATGCCTATTCATTACCATTGTACTCTTATGTACCTGGGACTGCTACATCTACTTGCAGTTATGTGTAGAGTTTGATCATTGTATTGTACTGATTGGATGGCTGGGTCTGCCACTCGTTTCTTCATCACTCCACTTCTGGGATGGACTTATAATGTATTTCGGCCATCGTATGACCCCTATGACCTCACACATTAGGGGGCATCTGTTACAACTAATTTTACCACACATGGTGGATCACACTTTTATGGCCTTCCCTATCCCTCTGCAAACTCTTTAGACCACATGGACCATTTTTGTACCTTTGATGTTTCCAAGATCATCCCTAAAAACATGCAATAATTTCCATACGTGACTTTTAATCCCTTTCTCGCGTATATACGCGGATTTGACCCTTAAACCCACATACATCAGGATGTGTGCAAAAGGCCAAATGATTTTGGAGTTTTCCTTGATGAGGATCTGAGTCACTTGTCTCTTGTCCTTCCAGATGCTTTGAGATCACTCGAATTCGACCTTCCATTACCCCATTGAAGAGCTATATAAGGAACCCTTTGGATACATTGAAGGGGGAGGAATTGAAGAGCAAGAAAACTATAGTCCATTGTTGTTGGAGCTTATACCGGAGTTTGCATCCCTTTGTCCCTTGGAGCACTTTGTGTTCTTCCCAAGCTTGCCTTTTGCTTGTGAGCTTGCTATTGAGAGATGGAGGATTGAAGTGGTGGAGGCCCAAGTGGGGGACTCAGTTTCTTCGATTCACAGATGTGCCGACAAAGGTTGTGACTATTGTAATCTCTGTTTTATATCAATAGAAATATCTTTTCCTTGCAAATAATGTGTATTTAAATGAGTATTTGATCCATGGATTCTTGTAAATGCTTATATGTTATTGATTATATATGCTAGAGTAGGTCTAACACAATTATATATAGCATGATTGTCTTGTTTGCTGAATGTTGAGGAAGCAAATTGCTAATACAAGTGAGAGTGGAAAATCTCAATGGGGATCTACATCAACCATCCGGAATAAGGTGCAAATCGAGATCCTTTAGTGTTAGATGTTTGGTTTCTCTTGCATATAGGGAAGGATTGATTTCTGGAGTTAATCGGTCTATTGTGGTACCCCAAGCCATAGGAATTTATCTCTTTAAAAATGAATAAAGGAAATTATCACAAAATCACACAACAGAATAAATACCTAATTAACTCAGCAATCCCTATGGAAGGCGGGCCCAGCCTTAACACATAGATGCTAGAAATAACACATGTTAAAACGCCAAGATCTAAATCAAACTCCTTGTATTAGAGAGGGTAGATGAATCACATAACCTTTGTCACAGCTGATACAATAATTTAATTAAATGTTCAACCCCTGGCTCAGAATAGTTCCCCATATTTATACCATTACAATCATAACATCCTCTTCCTATTATTGGGCAGCCATGAAGATCTCTGCTCTTCAGGCTGCCCCAATTACAATAAACTATTACAATCGTGGCAGGATGAGAGTAGAAGATATAGGGAAGCTGTTATTTGACCTAGAAATAATGATCCTGATTGGTTGAGAGGATATCCCGTAGATTAGAGCTACTTTTGAGCAGCAGTGCACTGTTGTCTCCAAATCTGTCGCAATCTATTGCAGCTACCCTTGTACAGCTCGCATGGAATAATACACTGGGACCGTGTTCTTTGGGAAACAATGGAATGGATGGTGATAAGCTTTAACAATGAATGTCCATCCCTCTTTTGTCATGTTCGGCCCGCTACACCTGTATGCTCTATATCCTAAAATATCTTTATAAAACCATCATAAGTTAGCATAATTTAAGATGTATATCCTTGATTACCACAATCCTAAGAATTAATAAAATAAGACAATAATTAACCATACCTTTATGCCTTGAGGGGCCAAGTGAGGGAAAAACATCTGTTTAGCATACACAATAGGGTAGGATGAGGCAAAAAGAGTTGGATAAGGGTGGTAAAAAAGGGGCCATTTCTGGGCCCAACAATAACATGGTACCATGCATTCAAAAATATATAATCAACATTCAATAATCAAATAGCAACCATTCACATCAACATATGCAACGTCAATCAATCACTGAGCACAAGGAAGAACGTGGAAACCCATATAAAAGAAACCACCAAGGTGCTCTTCATCTGGCATGAGAAATGAAAATAGCACCTTGCATTCTGTGACTCACAGACTGGTATTATGATATGTATTTATTACTCAAACTTCTTTCTCTCATGCTCTCTCGTTTATTCTTCTATCTATCCCTACTGATCCGCACATAGCCTGGATCGACTCTTCTATCTACTATCTACGCACTCAGCTGTAGATTCCTCCTATTCCTAGTGGTCTGTGCACTCAAATACAATATTTGTGGCTCAACAGCCTCCTACTACTACTAGACTCCTCTTTGAATCTTTTCTTCTGCTAACTCTAACTCAAAATACAGCAAAAATGGTGTCCTTAGCTCTGGACAACCAACGAATGACCAAAAGAATCCACCAATGACCAAAACACACCAATCCTTATATAGAACAATTTCTTCTTATTTATAACTTCTATCAAATTACACAGGGTCGACTACATACTACTTATCAGTTATAGGTCGTAATCAACCGTTAGAACAGGCTGTCATGGAATGACGCAAGGCACTATCGGCCAGACTTGCAAATATTCTTCCATATGTGCATTACCATAGGCTTATGCTGTCTTTAGTGGCCACGATCTTCAATTTTCTCTTTCCAACCATTGTCACCTATACTCCTGTATGCTTTCCTTTCCTCCGTCGTGTGCATCTCCATTCCCTCTACGCTGGTCCGTTTGCTTCCTTCATGAACTTCCTTCCTTCCTATCGTGCGCGCGATGTACCTTATTTTTCTTACACATGAACTTCTTCCATGTGTTCCTTTCCTAGCCCAAAATATACTATAAGGATTCGAAATCATAAATATGTCATTTGAATTAGTACAAAAGCATGCTTACAAAACTAGTCAAAATCCCCCATAGGTGCATAAAAAAATTTCCTAATATGTCAAGAATCTCATGAATTGGATGAATGAGTTATTATAGTTTATAAGTGAAGGAAATTGGACTAAATCACACTTTTAGGTGGGAAAAAGAAGGAGGTTGAGTTGTGACAAAAACAAGCCAGTCTACCTTAAAACTAGATTTACCTATTGCCTTAAAACTGCAGAAAAAGATGGAAACTATGGATAAAGTAGGAATGCACAATTAATAAAGTAGGAATTCTGTTGGGTTGGAATAATATTATCCAAAATATTTCCAAAGCACTCTTGGAGGATTTTTGGCATGTTTGACCACAAAAATGCAAGTGGATTCCAACTAGCTAGTGTAGGACCTAGGAATTTAATAAAAAATATTAAATTTTATCTCCTAAGTATGGGAATGGGTTTTCATTATTCCAAAACAACCTATTAATCCCAACTTATGTAAAATATAATAAAAACATCAGAGGTATAGGTCCAAAAAATAATTCTAGTCACCCTTTACATACTTTTTGTCCATACAAAACAAGGAAAGAGGAAAAACCACAAAGGGGAAAATCCTCCCTTAAACATGGACATGAACAAAATTGTAATAAATATTGTCTTCAATTAGTATTCACCACATGATTAGATATCCCCTGCAGTTATTTGATATTTCTAAAAGTCTTCTCAGAAAACACCTTGGTGAATATGTCTGCAACTTGCTCAAATGATGCATAATAATGCAGAGCAATGACCCCATTGTTACAGAGAGAAACTTCCTATGGCTTGGGGTTTACCATAATAGAATGAATGACACCAGAAATAAATCCTTTCCAATATGAAAGAGAAATAAAGATATATAACACTAAGTTATATGCAGCGTACCTTATTCTGGACGATTGATGTAGATCCCCATTGAGCTTTCCCAACACGTTTGCATTCACAATTCGCTCTCAACAACATCAAACAAGACAAGCATGTTATATATCAAAGTGTTAGGAATACTCTAGAATATATAAACAATCGTGTATAAGAAAATAAATACATCCATGGATACAATATTCATATTTATGCGCATGTATTGGACAAGAAATGGATATTTCTATTAATAAAATAGAGATACAATAGTGACAACCTCTGCGGGCACTTCTTTGAGCCCAAGAAACTGAGTCCTCCACCTAGGCCTCCACCACTTCAATCCTCCATCATAATGGAAATATTAAAAAGGAAAGGAAATCTTGGGAAGAGTAGCATTGTGTGCTCCAAAGGGACAAAGGGATGCAGACTCAAGCATAAACAAGTGAGGCAACAATGGACTATAGTTTCCTTACTCTCCAATTTCTCCTCCTTCAATGTATCTAAGAGGCTCGATATATAGCACTCCAAATAGGTAATGGAGGGTCAATTCTGAGCATTCCCAAGGAATATGGAAGGCCAAAAGTCAATTTATTCGTAACTCCATGAGGAAAACTCCAAAAAAAGTGGCTTTATGCACATTTACCGATGTACACAGTTTTTGTCTCAAAATCTACGTATACACGTAGGTATCGCTTTCAAAGTCACATATACACATAAAAAAGTGTTTTTTGGGGAATTTATTAAGACATCAAAGTATAATATGAGCAAAGGGCGTCCAAGGAGCCTGCAGAGGGACATGGAAGGCCATAGATATGTGATCTACCAAGTGTGGTAAAATCATCTATAACAGATGCCCCCTAATGTTTGAGGTCATAGAGGAATCATGATGGCCGAAATACATTATATCCATCCCAGAAGTGGAGTAATGAATACCTAGTTGGAAGAACCATCCACTCATCAGTACAACACAATGAGCAATCTTTGCATATGACTGCAAATATACATATAGCAGTCCCAAATACATAAGAGCACAATGGCCATGAATAGGAATGATATACAAATGTCATGTGTGGTCATTGCCATGTACAATATACAATGAATCAATATCTCCATAATGGATGAGGATATCCGATAGATACTGGAATATGGTCACGAGAGCTAACATCTCATGAATACTGGCACGATCGAGGAGGTAGTGTATGTGGAATGCCACCAATATTGGAGGTCTTCTACGCAAAACGCTACGAGTACATGTCCTACCATGTGAATAAAGGTGTCAAGGTTGAATATGGTGTTCCATCATCTGATTACTGGTCATTGATGTAATCCATTAACATACGCGAGATATCCCACCGATAATGATAATGGGAATAAAGTTACAGACTGCAATCTAACAAGTGTCAATAGATGTGTTGAGGTAAAAAACTTGGAAGAATCCATCGATCAGGGGACATTGATGTATTCCCATAACTTTCGATGGTGAGAGAACCTACAATTGATGAATTTAAGTCTCAAGGCACTAAAATAGACTCTAGACTCCTATTCCATAATAAATTATTTGAAGTCTATGGAATGGAATCCATTGGAAGGATGGAATTAGGGAATCCCCCATCAACCAACATGAGGTACTAAAAAATGATAGATAATGTGGAAGAACTCAAATGAACAAGATGTCCATGAACCGGTAACTATACTGAGAATGATCGAAATGCAAATTCAAGATAACTGAGTAAAGGTCGACTCAAGCTAAACTTCCTTCGAACAAGAGCATAAGGAAAATGGTGACTGAAGGTAGGAAACATAGAATCGATATGTAATATGGGACATCTCTGTGACATGGGAGGCATCAACAGAGGCTCCATAGGGACTAGAAGCATAACGAGTTGATGGAGAAAAACTCAGAGTAACAAGTATAGCTCCTAAAGTCATACTAACAATCCGACCAATGGATGTGATATACAGTGCTCTGTTCGAACGTGACACGACTCGACAACTGCCAAAGATAATATCATTTCTGGTCCGTATTTTTATGTTTTGTTATTTTTTTGGACTTTTTCATATTTGAAAATCTTGAAAAATAATAAATGTTCTTATAGTATACAGCTAGGAGGAGACGAGTGTCACGGAAAAGAAAACTAGTTCCAAGCAGTGGAACATACCTATGCTTATTGCAAGGAAAAATATGAAGGATAAGGACACTCGGCGGAAGGTATACTCCTGGTAAGGGATGATCAAGATGCAAAGGATATATAAAAGGCTCTTCTTGGCTAGGATTGAGACAAGCTTTGGCTACATGGCTTATAACTCTAAAGCGGGGAGCCAGCGTAAAGCTCAATAAGGAAAGTAAAACTCATGAAATGCAATTAGAACTTGATATACAAGGGATTCCTTGTGTAGAATGGCCAACATAAAGTTCCAGAGGAGTATGAAGATCTTCCTCAAGGACATGGTGGGACTAATAAGGGACTCCCAAACCTAGAGGAGGAATCTTAGCATGGATACCAAAATGGAAAGCAGGATCTAACTAGGGAACCCATGAATAGGAAGGCTCTACCACTTACATAATGTCACATATAATAGTAATATGAAGGTTTTGTGACATTATAAAGTGGTTTTGTACATAGAGTTAAGGAGAAATGGTCATAAGGTGATGCATAATGCAAGCATAAATGTAGTCCTAACCTATATGCCAGTTCAAAATTATACCTGTCATGGGAATGAACGGGTCAAAGCCTTAGTGAGAGTGTACAAAAATATGGACCCTAGATGACAATAATATTAATCCAAAATAGCTGGAAACAATCAGTAAAGAGTCCAAACTATAGGGTATAGGGAGGACTGATCACGAAAACTACATTCAAAAGAAACATTGCGATGGATGATGGGACATAAAAAGGAATCTAAGGTGTAGACCCAACATTCACGTATCCACTACCACCCCCATGAGGGTGAACACTAGTGTTAAGACTTGACGAAGGGAGTGAAAATCCTTTGTAAACGGAATAAACAATGGAATATGACCACTCCTAGATCTATGAGCAAGGTAAGGGGTTGCGGTCCCCCCAAGTCCAACACCAGGGTTTGCACTAGGACCTAGAGAGGGTGATGGGATTCTAGTAGTGATATTAGAGATGCCAAACATAAAAAGGACCCAAACTCAAGAGAACATATATATATTCAAGTAACCGCAATCCCAGAAGAAAACTAGAGCACAACAAGCATACTCCTAAGAAAATCTACAACCAGATGCATACAAGCCAGATGGAGGATAAATGAGCTCCCGAATGTAGAAGGTACGTCTCACCTAGGAGAGGCCCAAAACTCTCATACACTAAAATCAGAGGTGGATAACCAATTATAGTGGACCTCAAATTCAACACATAAAGCGACTGTGTCGGTCGAACCTTACCTAGACAGGACACTCATAGAATAACCTCTACAAGTAACCCCTCCGATACCTAGGTAAGGAAACTAAGGTCACCCCAATATAACCAATGCTCATGAATACAGTCGCAGGCGGGATCTACCATATGGGAAGGGTAGAAAATCCCAAATCTTGAAATCACCAACCAATACCTCAAAAGCCCCCAGATATGAATAAGATCCTAGAAATATCTCTGGTGTTGTATAGAGATTGGCAAGGGGATATCCCCACCACAAACGTGTATGTTGCCTCGTGCTTAACTCTTGTGTAAGAGGAGCCTCCTGATAACACTAATTATACCAAGGATTTAAATCTCTCACCTGGACAGACACCCACTTGTTTCATTATTAGTCTTGGAGAATTTACTCACAATGAACTATTCCAAGACTCTAAAACATAATCTTGTTGATGTACCCTATCAAATAAAAATCTGTAATTCATTTTAAATTAAGCGTTGATTTTAGTGGATGTGATTACTCAAAATAATTGAACGTGCAACCAATGATGTAATGACTCGGTAGTGAAAGTAAATATGCACACGTAACAAACAATGCCAAGTACAATTTTGTCTTCAAATATGAAGAAAGGGGTATGCCACTACATGAAATGAAAAAATATCCATTCCCTTCTGAATGTCAATGCAATACTTCCTATATGAAATCCTAAACAGCACTCTCATCCAACAAATCCAATGCAAGTACCTCCTTAAATCCATATGTGAAATGCAAATAAGAGTGCAACTATATAATTATTTTGAAAATGCAATAAAAGTCACTAAATATCTCAGTCTCTGCAGCAAGTAGAAAACACAAGACAAGAAAGACACCGAGACAAAAAGACTAATGCACTAATGGAAAAACAAAAAAGGAGATAAATAAATAGAACTACTTTCAAAGAAAAATCAATGAAAAAGCGGTCTCTATTCACAAAAGAAGCAGTCAACAGACAACATCAGTACCTAGGAAGACCTAGCCACACTCACAACCAACCCAATAACTTCCCACATCAAAATCATCCAAAAAATGGAGGATGTACACAATTGTTCAAAGAACAATAGTGTATGTGCACAACTTTTAACCAAAAACCTACATGTATACGTGACTTTTGGCCAAAAACCTATGTGTATACGTGAATTTTGGCCAAAAACCTGCATATGTATGCGACTTTTAGACAAAAACTATGTATACAGAGAAGAAAGTGGTAAAAAGAAGGCCAGGGGTCAAACCACTCTAGGGGAGTGTCAATGGATGAACATACTACTAAATATGACACAGAAAGGGGCAGAAACAAAGAATAAGTCAAGCACATTGTTCCGCCAAACCCCAAATAAAAACAAGGAACATCTCCATTGGAGTTGTTAATTTTGTTACAGAGATAAACTTCCTATGGCTTGGGGTGTACCACAATAGACTGAATGACACTAGAAATCAATCCTTTCCAATATGCAAGAGAAATAAAGATATCTAACACTAAGGGATATGCAGTGTAACTTATTCCAAATGGTTGATGTAGATCCCCATTGAGCTTTTCCAACACGCTTGCATTCATAATTCACACTCACCAACAACAACAAAAAACAAGGATGCTATATATCAAAGTGTTAGGCCTACTCTATCATATAGAAATAATCATGTAGAAGCAAATAAATACATCCATGGATACAATATTCATATTTATGCACATGTATTGGACAGGAAATGGATATTTCTATTAATAAAACAGAGATACAATAGTGACAACCTCTACCGACATTTATTCGAACCCGAGAAACCGAGTCGTCCACCTGGGCCTCCACCACTTCAATAACCCATCAAAATTGAAATCTTACAAAGAAAAGGTGATATTGGGAAGAGAAGCACTGTGTGCTTCGAAGGGACAAATGGATGCATACTCAAGCATAAACAAGTGAGGAAACAATGAACTATAGTTTCCTTGCTCTCCAATTTCTCCTCCTCCAATGTATCCAAGAGGATCAATATATAGCACTCCAAATAGGTAATGGAGAATCGATTCTGAGCATTCCCAAGGAATATGGAAGGCCAAGAGTCAATTTATTTGGGCTTCTATGAGGAAAACTCCAAAACTTTTGGCTTTATGCACATTTTTTGATGTACATGGTTTTCGGCTCAAAAGCTACGTATACACGCGAGTATGGCTTTAAAAGTCGCGTATACACATAAACATGTGTTTTTTGGGGAATTTATTGGGAAATCAAACTATAATATGAGAAAAGGGGGTCCACGGATCTTGCAGAGGGACATGGAAGGCCATAAAGATGTGATCTACCAAGTGTGGTAAAATCAGCTATAACACCCATCATGCACAAATCCTCTGATGTAGCGCATATGGATATTTATTTGGTTGGTTTGCTGCTTCAGTACTAGATCAATTAAGATTCGAATGGTACTTTGCTTGTCACAATAGATGACTATATAAGTATCAAACTTGATCCCAAACTCTCCAAGTATACCCTACAACCACAAACACTATGTAACTGCATTTACAACTCCTCTATATTATGCCTATGTACATGGAACTGCAATGGCACTTTTATTCTTACTTGACCAACTGATTGGTCCATCTACAAGCATACAAACATATCCAAAATTTTATTTTGTATCAATGTTATCACCTTCCCAATCATAGTCACTAAAACCAACTAACTCTAGGCTAGATTGTGCAACATAGTGAATCCCATGTGTTCTTGTTCCTTGTACAAAGTTTAGGATTCTATTTGTTTCCCCACAATTTATTTCATGAGGCTGATCCATGTGTCTGGAATCCACACTCATTGCATATGAAATATCAGGTTGATTATGATTCAAATAAAGAATACAACCAACCAGTTTCCTATGCAGGGCGTTGTTTACTAATCGAGTTAACTGCGCTTCTTCAAGATTTACTCCTGAAAGGAAAGAAGTCTTTCTTGGCTTGAAATCCTTCATGTTGAACTTGATTAGTAGGTCTGAAGCATACTTGGACTAATCTACCTTGATTCCAATATCTAATTGAGACATTTCAAGCCCCAAAATTTGGCTTAACAATCCCAAATCAGTCATGGAGAAGGCATGGTTCATTGCACTCTTCAAAGAGGAAATTTCTTTCTTAGAAATTCCTGTGATAAGAAGGTCATCCACATATAATAAAATATTTATTAAAAAATGATGAATCAGATTCAAATATCAATTTGGATTAGACTTGCATCTACAATAGTTCAGTGATAGAAAAAAAGTATCAATCTTGGCATACCAAGCTCTAGGAGCTTGTTTTAGCCCATACAATGATTTATTCAACCTATACACAAGAGATAGATTAGTCACAAAACCTTTTGGATGATGCACAATATATATTATTTCATATATCCATGTATAAAGTCACTCTTCACATCAATGTGATGTACCTCCCACTGCTTGGAAGCTGTAATGTCCAAAACTAGTATTATGGAGTCCATATTTTCCATTGGTGCAAAGGTCTCATTGTAGTCAATGAATTGGACATAGGAGAAGAACTTGGATACTAAACTTTCCTTATACTTATTAGGATAACCATCAGCAGAAAATTTATTTTTTAATACCCACTTACACTTGACTAGCTTTCTCCCTGGGGGGAGATTGTCTAGTTCCCATGTGTTATTCTTCTAGAGCGAGTGGTATTCGTCCTTCATGGATGTTTTCCATATTCGATATTCTGATGATTCTTCATATTTATATGGATCAAATTTAATCATTATATAACACTTCTCATCAAACACTTCTCATGAAATAAAGGGTCCTTGCCAAAAATGGAACTCTCAAATTGAGATCTAGCACTCCTAGAATCACTAGGATTCCTAGCTAGTTCCCCAGCTGCTTGAATAGTATTTGATTCCCACTTTTTCCTTGTGGGAATATTAGGATGTACACTTAAATTATCATTATCATACATATCATAATCATAAATTTAATTAGTCTCTTCACTTACATTCAAAGGTGGTGGTGGTGAAGAAGACTCTCCAATTTTTGTTGCTGACATAGGCTCTTCTTCAAACATAACACTCCTTTCAATGAACGATTTTTGAGTGTTCATGTTAATGAGATTATACCCTTTGGAATATTCATAATACCCAACAAATAGGAACTCTTGGCTTTGGGTTTCCAAATCCTTCTTCTTGTGTAGTCGAATTATAGCCCATGCCCTTGAGCTAACAATCCCAAAATGAGACACATCAGGCTTGTGTCCACTCTAAGCTTCGAAAGGAGTGATTCCATAAATTTGAATGTGAGGCACCCAATTATGGATGTAGGATGCATATTTTATAGCTTCAGACCAAAAATTTGGTGGCAAAGTATTAAACTCCATCATACAAGTAGCCATCTCCTTGAGGGCTCTATTCTTCCTCTCAACAACACCATTTTTCCAAGGTGTGTAAGGAATAGAGTGTTGTATCTGGATACCTGCATATTCACAATATTTAATGAAGTCACAATTGACATAATCACCACCATTATAAGATCTGAGTATCTTGATTTTCTTCCTAGACTGGTTCTCGAACCAAGGCTTTAAAAACCTTGAAATGGTCAAAAACTTCAGACTTGAGTCTAAGGAAGTAAACCCAATAGTACCCGGAAAAGTCATCTATGAAGGTTAGGACATATTTGTATTGACTCATGGAAATATAAGGGAAATGACCAAGAATTTCACTATGGATGATTTCAAGAGGTGTATAATTCCGCTCATGACTGTCTATCTCATACTTATGCTTGGGATGTTTTCCTAGGATGCAAACCTAATAAACTCCTTTGACAAACTTTATCTTTGGAAGCCTTGAAACCATGTATTTTTCATACAAATAGGAAATATATTTATAATTTATATGTACAAACCTATCATGCCAAATGATGTTGGCTTCATTAGCATGAGTGAGGAGAGAAGAGGGGTTAGTGAAAGGCATGAAGTGTGAGAACTTGTATACTTTTGAACTGTGATCCACAAAACCTTTAGCAATGATTCTATCATTCGCAATATCAGAGGTTTCAACATCATTGGGAGAGAAAAAAAACTTCTTAGGAGACCCAGTGTGGTTCATCTAGTAGACTGACAAGAGATTAGAAGTAAGACCTAGGACATACGAAACATTATTAAAGGAACCATGGTTAAAATCTATGCTACCCTTACCCTTACTTTCATTTTCTGAGTTGTCTCCCAGCAAAATATTTGGACCATTAGAATCATCAAGAGAGGAGAATATATCTCTTGTTGAAGCCATGTTCCTTGAAGCACCAAAATCAATGATAAAGGAATTCGGATATTATAGTTCTTGCAACCAAGTCATGTACTCTCTCCTTGTATTCAAAACTGGGTCCTCCTTCCTTCTTCTTTGCACCCTCAAGAAGTGAGATTGTGTGTTTCTCAAGGATTTGATTCAACATATCGATTTGCTTCTTCATATAAGAGATCTCAGGATGAAATCCCTTACCAAAGTATGCACACTTTCTCATTTCACCTTTACCTTTCTTCTTATGGAATTTATTCTTCTTGGAGTTTGAGCACTCCTCTTGAGACTTGAGCTTGTCTCCTTTTTGATATGGAGGCTTCTTATCCTTCTTATTTTCTATGGAATCCACATTGGAATCTCCAAAAACCAAATCTTGATATTTGAAAGGTTTGATGGTGCCCATCATGACCAATTTGTCTTGCTCCCGAATCAAGGATTCCATGAAATATTCTAGTGAAGGAATCTTCCAGTTTCGAGCTATCAACTTGGTGTCATGGAAGGTAGAAACAAATACTGAGTAGTCAAGGCCAAGTTTTGAAAGGATGTCCAAGACTAGTTTTTAATCTTCTTTATCTATACCACACTACTTCAACTACAAAACCATGGACTTGAATTTGGAAAAGTAGACTTGCAAGGATTCAAAGTTGCTTGGACCCAATGCAATAAGATCATTCTCCACTTTATGACCCCTCATTTTATTTGTCTTCCCAAATAAATATTGAATCTTCTCCCATACTTCATCTAGTAATGACAATCCATCAACATGGAAAATAAGGTCTCTGTAAATGTTGAGACATAAGAGACCATATGCCTCATCTATCATATTATGCCACTTTATATTCTTTGCTACTGCATTAGGCTCAAATTTAGTTTCCATGGCCACTCTATAGAGGACTGTACTCCTAATCAAAATTTCCATCTGTGCCTTTCATTCGAAATAGTTGAATGGATTAAAGATGATATTTTGAGATTGATCCATTCTTCAGCAATTGCGCCCTTGAACAGATAGAATGTGATCCCAATGAGTGATGTCAACCATGCAAAATAAATAAAAGAGGATAAAAATTGAGATAACAAGGCTCTAATACCATTTCAAAAATAATCCCAAGCTTAGACAAATTGAACTCACAAAAGTGCTTGAAAAATATCCAAGAAACACTCAATAAAGGAGTCTGAATCAATTGAATAAAAAAGAATGTTGTTATATTACTTTACACCAGCCATCATTATATAGTAATTGGATTTTAAATCATGTATATACTCCAAGTATTCAAAATAATAAATAGTCCATTCGAATCAGTACAAAAACATGCTTACTAAACTAGTCAAAATCCCCCATAGGTGCATAAAACACTTTTCTAATATGTCAAGAGGCTCGCGAATTGGATGAATGAGTTTTTACAGTTGATAAGTGAATGAAAGTGGAATAAATCATTCTTTTATGTGAGAAAAATAAGGAGGGGGAGTTTTGAAAAAAACAAGGAATTTTACCTTAAAACTACCTTTACCTTTTTCCTTAAAACTGCAAAAAATATGGAAACTCTAGATAAAGAAAGAATGTGCACTTACTAAATTGGGAAGTCTATTTGGTTGGAAGAATTGTATCTAGAATATTTACAAAGTGCTTTTGGAGGATTTTTTGGTATGTTTTACCACAAAATGAAAGTGGATGCCAAGTAGCTAGTGTAGGACCTAGGAATTTAAACAAAAATGTTAAATTTTATATCTGAAGTATGGGAATGGTTTTGTATTATTCCAACAACAGAAAGTTAAATAAATCAACTATCAAGAACAAGTATCATTTACTGAGAATTGATGACTTATTTTATCAGTTAAGGGGTGCCATAGTGTTTTCAAAGATAGATCTTAGGTTGGGTTATCAGCAGGTTAGAATTAAGGAAGAGAACATCAATAAGAAAACGTTTAGAGCAAGATATGGTCACTATGAGTTTACAGTTGTTCCATTTGGTTTGACGAATGCACCAGATACCTTTATGTGCTTGATGAATGTGATTTTTTGAAAACATTTGGACAAGTTTGTGATTGTTTTCTTGGATGACATACTAGTTTACTATAAGACAAAGAAATAACAAAATGAACACTTGAGACTAGTAATGCAAGTACTGAAAGAGAATCAACTTTATGATAAGTTAAGTAAGTGAAATTTTTATCATAACAAGATTCACTACATATGAAACATTGTATCAAAAGAAGGAATCTCAGTAAACCCCAAAAAGATATAAGCAATTATGAATTGGTCAACACATAAGAATGTGTCAAAAGTTAGATCTTTTATAGGATTAAAAGGCTACTATCATAGGTTTATAGAAGGATTTTCAAATATTGTACATCTGATAAATACTTTAAAAAACAAAGGTATAAAGTTTGATTGGAAATTTGAATGTGAAACAAGTTTTGAGAAGCTTAAATAGATGCTTACTAGTGCATCAGTTTTGAAAATTGTGAATCAAGATGAAAATTCTGTGGTATGTATAGATGCATGTCGCCAGGGTATTAGTGGTGTGTTAACTAACAATGGATAGGTTATTTGTTATAAGTCTAGGAAGTTAAAGGAATAAAATAAAAATTATGCTACACATGAACTGGAATTATAAGTAGTAGTACATGCTTTAAAGATATAGAGACACTACTTTATGGGAAATAAATTTGAGTTAAGAACTGATCACCATGGCCTAAAATACTCATTTGAAAAACCTAATCTAAATGAAAGACAAAGAATATGGATGGAACTACTATGTGAATATGATTTTGACATTAAACATAAGGAAAATAAAATAAAGTGGTGAATTCACTCAGTAGGAAAAAGCATTTGATGCACGTATCTATCAGTACTAGCACTTCATATTCAAAGGATCGAATAAAATAGGAAAACAATATAGATGAATTCTTTCAATAGGTAAAAGCATGTTTGCATAAACAGGGAACAACAAATATGTTTGAACACTATAAAATAGAAGATGTAATACTTAAGTATAATAACAAGGTCTACATTAACAACTTAGAAAATGTAAAGAAAATGGTTTAAAAATAAATGCACGATGTACCTTATGCAGGTCAGTATGGTTATCGAAATACTATAGTTGCATCTAAGAAGGATTATTACTGGTTAGGAATGAAAAATGAAATTGTATATTACATAGATAAATTATTAGAATGTCAAAAAGTAAAAGTTGGACGTAGACACCTTGCTGGTTTGTTACAACCTTTACAGATACAGAAATGGAAATTGGATGTAGTCAGTATTGATTTTATCACAAAATTACCAAAGACAAGTGTTATAGCTGATTTTACCACTCCAGGTGAATCAAACTTGTATGGCCTTCCCCTGTCCCTCTGTAGACTCTTTAGACCCCTTGGACCATTTTTTCTCCTTTGATGTTTCCTTGACCATCTCCATAAACATGTGAAAATTCATATACACGACTTTTAAACCCCTAATCGTGTATATACACAGGTTTGACCCCTCAAACTGCGTACATTAGGATGTGTGCAAAATCCAAATCCTTTTGGAGTTTTCCTTGACATGGATCTAACTCACTTGACTCCTGGCCTTCCATATGCCTTGAGATCGCTCGGATTCGACCTTTCATTACCCCTTTGAAAATCTATATAAGGAACTCTTTGATACACTGAAGGCATATGAGAGAATTGAGAGAAAAGAAACTATAGTCCATTGTTGCCAAAACTTATGCTTGAGTTTGCATCCCTTTGTCCCTTGGAGCACTTTGGTGTTCTTCCAAAGCTTTCCTTTTGCTTGTAAGATTGCTATCGAGAGATGGAGGATTGACATGGTGGAGGCCCAAGTGGGGGATTCCGTTTCTCCAATTCATAGACGTGCTGACAGAGGTTGTATCCATTGTAATATCTGATTTTTTATTAATAGAAATATCTTTTCCTGTCCAATAATGTATGTTTGAATGAATATTTTATCCATGGATGATTTCAAATGCTTATACATTGTTAATTATATATGCTAGAATAGATCTAACACCAATATATATAGTATGCTTGTCTTGTTTACTTATTGTTGAGGAAGTGATTTATCAATTCAAGCTGAAGTTGAAAAGCGCAACGAGGATCTACTTCAACCGTCTGGAATAAGGTACAAGGTCTTATCCTTTAGTGTTAGATATTTGATTTCTATTGCATATTGGAAAGGATTGATTTCTAGAGTCAAGATGTCTGTTGTGGTACCCCAAGCCATAGGAATTTCTCTCCATAAAAGAATTGGTGACTCCGCTGGGGAGTTCTTAGTAGTTGTCCTTTGGGGATTTTCTATCAGCATTCAATGACTTTAAATTTATATTTTTCTCTTGTTTCTGTGTCGGGTCTGGGGGCATGTTTTCCTAGTAGTGTCTGATTGGTGTGAAGTTTGTCTCAGCTTGTCTGTTTGCCTTTATTTTTATGCACCTTTCTTCCTGTACGCGAGTTTTTAACTCACAGTCACATATATACGTGGGTTTCTCTACTATTTCCATGTACACACACAAGTTTACTGCGAACAATCGTGTATGCCCTTAGTTTTTCCTTCTAGAGGAATATGGATGGTTGCTGGGTGAATTTTGATGATTGCTGAGTCTCCTTTGATACTGCTAGAGTCTGTATACACCTCTATTTCTTACCAGAGACGGTTTTTTAGGGTAAATTTTCTTTTTTGAAGAATGTTCTTGTCATTTCATTTTCGATTTTTTGTTTTGGGATTAGTGCATTAGATTTATTTTACCTTAGTACTTTGCTTGAGTGTTGTTTGAGTGTGCTTACAGAGTCTGGGGGTTGTAGAACCATTCTTTTGCTTTAATATCTCATTTTTATTTCAAAAAATCCAAAAATATTTGCTTATCATTATGCATTGCATCTTGCATTTTGCATAGTACTTGCATTAGATTTGCTTTGAAGTATTAGTCAGGATTTCATATAGGAAAGCTTGCATTTATCATTTGAAGAAAAATTGTGCATTTCACATAGTAGCATACCTTGTTTTTCATGGACACAATGCATTTGCATTGATTGTTAGGTGTGCATTTTACTTCATGTTGTGTCATAACGCCATTAGTTGCACGGCCATATACCTCTTTTGAGTAATAAAGCCAATTAAAATCAATGCTTAAATTAAAATGTACTACACTATTTTATTTGATAGGGTTCACCAACAAGATTAGGTTTTAGGGTCTTGGAATAGCTTATTGTGAGTAAATGCTCCAAGACCACTAAACAACAACATGTATGTGTTTTTCCAGGTGAGTGTGTGAAATTCCTTCGTATAACCAGTGTTTCTTAGGATCCTCCTCTCAAAAGGGAGTTAAGCACGAGGTAGTGTGAGTAGTTATTGATTGGGATGACCCCTAGTCATAACTGAGTAGCACTAGAGATATTTCTAGGATTGTATTCGTATCTGGGGGCTCTTTCGAGAGCTTTGGGATTTGCTACCGTACCCATACGGTCATTCCTGCATGCGACTGTCCTCCTGAGCATTGATTATATTGAGGTGACGTTAGTGGCCTTACCTAGGATATAGAGGGGGCACTTTGCAGGGGTTATTCTGCGGGTGTCCCGGCCAGGTTGGGGTCAGAAAGCACAGTCACTTTATGCGTTGAAGCTAAGGGCCACAATAATTGGTTATGTACCTCTGCTTTTTGTATATGGGAGTCTCAAGCCTCTCCTAGGTGAGACATACCTACTTCATCAGGGAGCTCACTTATCCTACCCTTGATTGCTTGTGTTTGGCTTTAGATTTTTTTGGTGATTGCTCTGTGCACGTTAGCTTGCCTAGGGTTTATGTAGATAGAGAGTATTTTATATTTTTTGAGCCATTGTGGATTCAGGTGTGGCTCCTCACCATTCTCATTGTTTAGCAGGACTTCCACCTTCTACGTCTCCTCCTCCTTTTGGAGAGATAAATAAACACTCTAGACGGACTACTTCTCACATTGATTCACACACGATGGGAAACCATGTTGAAGGTATTCCTGAACCACCTTCTCCCATTCAAGTGGAATATGGGGAGTTTACTCCTAACTATGATCCTTCACCTGATTTGACTGAGTTAGGTCTTTTGATATCTGAGATAGGTACTTTTCATGATAGACCCACTTACTCTAGGGTTGATCCCCCATTGACGCATTGCTGGTATGGAATGCCGGAGGATGATGAGACTCATTTTGAACCTGCTAGCACTAGTTATGGTAGTTATGGTATGTCTAGTTTTCTTACACATGATTTGGTATTTCATGTTGAGTCAGAGTTTGAGCCTAAAACTATGCCTAGGGGCACTCTCATTCCTTACCATGTGGAGAGGTTTTGGAGCACAAGTCACATTGAACCTTCCATCCCGACGGTGGAAGCTACATCACATATTCCTCCTAGGCCTAGGGCTAGCGATCCTATTAGGATACTAGATTCAAGACGAGTGACTATAGGGAATAACACATACATAATTACACAGGTCCCTCCATCCTCTGTCCCTACTTCTTTGAATGTTCACCCTCCACCTAATTCACATGGTCCTTCGAGCCAGAATGTTGGTACGAGTCATGTTCATACTATGGTTACTCAACCAGTTGTGTCTCAAGTTCATGCACCGCCCGTTGTATCGGGAGGTCATCTTCATACTTCTAGAGGTCCTATTACTACTTCTAAAGCGTATATTCCTACTTCCTGAATGTATATTCCTACATCTGGAGTGTATATTCCTACTTATGGAGTGTCTCATGGGACATATCATGCGATGACTTGTGGACCTTATTATGGGACGCAGTATGGACAGGGTTCTTCACCTTATGGGTGTGGGTATCAACAACTAACTTACTCTCCAAATTACGGCTTTGTAGCTCCAAATAGTCAAGGTACACCACACTATGGTGCTTCCATTCCACCCTATACGGGTCAAACGGGGGGAGGGAACTATGGCCAAGGCCATGGTGGTTATGGTAATCACACCTATGTGAATCAGAACTATCCGAGAGTAGCCCATCGACCTAATCATCCTAGGATCCCTTTCCTCGCAACAATGAATCTTCCTGACTTGTCGAGATTGATGAATGATCCTGTAGCTCATGACCCAGCTTGGCCAGATGTCCCTACTAAGCTTCCCTCAGACATACCCAAATTCAAGGGCAAACCGGGAGAGGATCCAAGCAAACATGTTACTATCTTTCACCTATGGTACTCTTTGATTTCCTTACACTAGGACTCAATCCGTTTAAGGCTATTTCAATGCACCCTTACAGGGCCTGCCGTGAAATGGTATATAGAGCTAGCTAGGGGAGCTTTCGCTTTGTTCGATGACCTAGTGATGAATTTTCTTAACCACTTCCAGCTACCAGTGCGTTATGAGGTTGGTACAGAACTCTTGTCGACATTTCGGCAGGATAAAGCCACACATATCTTGGATCATATCCAAGAGTGGCATAGACGGAAGAGGTTGATTAAATACTTTATACCGCCAAAAATACTCCTCGAATGGTTCCTTAAGTCGTTATTTCCAAATAAAGCGAAGGATGTTTCTACATCCGGAGTGCAAAATGAGGAACAAACCATATTTAGGGCACATGAACTGGATTTGATTTATGCTCAATCCGGTTTGTTATATGAGATTATTGCCAATGCTCCACATTCTAGTTTCTGGACCACATGTCGATGGCATTGTTGGTTGTGCAAGTGCTAAACCTACAGATTCGGTTGCAAAACAAGTTAGTCAATTGTCAATCAACCAATCTACTTTGGGACAAGCCATGGCTTCATCCCAACCCACCCAAACGGTGAGTGTACTTTCGGTGCAATCGTCGAACTAGAAGGGTAACCAGCAGCCCAAACGGAATAAAAATAAGGGTAAGAATAATCATAAGGGTGGGAATAGGAATGAGAATGCTAATAATGGCAAGAATGCCCGTGATGCTGGGGGGGACAAGCAAGCTAAACGTAAGGTTAATTTTCCTTGCAAGCTATGTAAGGAATATCACCTCACTTACTTGTGCCCTTGTATCGATGAAGCCTCGAGATTCTTAGCACAGGGCCCAGCTGTGCTGACTAACCCTTTACCTCACAATCAAAATATGAACTTGAGGACCCATGATCAGTATAGTGGTGATCAAGATCCGCCGGAGGGTAGTGTTCATGGTTGCATTAACATGGTACGTGCTGTGAAAGTTGTGATGCATGCGAAGGAATATGGTTCATCACAACCCAACCTAGGAAAGGAACCTGATCCACCAAGAACTCCTTTGTGTATTGAAAAACCCATGGATAAACCTGAAGCTGCACCTCACATTCCTAAGGGAGTCCTTAAGAATTCATGGCACAATCCTAATGCCCGAGCCACCTAGAACAATTATGTTGTCGAGTATTTGGGCCACACTCCTTGTGCAATGTCTGCACTAGAAGTACTTCAGAGTTGTCCTTCGGAAAGGAAGACTTTGCTTTTTTCCCTTGGTGTGAATGATGATAATTCTTCCTCCGTGATTAAATTTGAAACCGTAGAAATTTAGCCTCGCTTGCCTTACTATGTGTCTCTTTTGATTCATTTAGAATGTCTTAACATGACTGTCAAGCACACTATGATTGACGAAGGTGCTTCTACTTCTGTGATGTCTTTATCATGTCGGAAGGGTTTAGGTTCCCCTAAGTTGTCTAAGTATGTGACCATGTTAACTACGTTTGATGGGAGATTGTTTAGGCCGCACGATATTCTTCCTTCCCTTAAGTTCCATTTGGGAGGGAAGACTGTTGCGATAGAGGTCGAGGTGGTTGATGCACCCCTTGACTACAATCTCTTGCTGGGTAGGAATTGGATGTATAGTATGCAAGCTGTACCTTCTTCCCTATTTCATGTTGTATGATTTCCATTTAATGGGAAGATAGTTATGATTGATCAAATTTCATTCAAAAATACACCGGTTACTGCATCTTCAGGAGCTTCGATCCCAATTGTAGAGCACTCTCAACCGGCAACTGGGAGTGTGGGTGTGGGCATGTATCCATCCCTCATGGGAAGCTTTAGTTTCCCTACGCCTATCCTTATGATAGGGTCTAGTTTCGGTGAGGCTTTGAAATATGTGAGATCGATGTCTTTTTGCATGATTCATATGGAATATCCTTGGATTATTCCTACACCAAGCAATTCAAGTGAGCCCATCGTGACAGACGTGCCATTGCCTACAATTATGGTAGCTTATCAAGTTAATCTTGAGTATGTTGCAGAGCCTAGTCCTTCCTCTTCACGGATGGAGGAGGAAGACCCTTATGTGCTGCCTACATGGGCAGTACAGTATTCTCACGCACACGACTACCTTGATAGTGTTTTTCCTTTAGACGAAGCGATTATTGAGGCCATGTCGGGAGTTGAGCCACCATGGGAAGAGCTCCATCATAGATCTTACTTTCTTCCCAAGCTTGACTTCTTGGAGCGTGAGAACTTTAGGGAGGTTCTTAGTGAGAGAATTGGTAGTCCCATGGTTCCATTAAGCTCTCCTAGTCTGATGGATGATGGGAATAGGGAAAATAAATCTCCAAAAATTCCTATCAATATCTCTCATGATCCTGGTAGGATAGAGAATGCCTATATTGGGGTAGAATATTCCCATGCTGAGATTCTAGAATACACCGAGCTGTTTAAAGAGTTCCATGATATCTTTACTTGGTCTTACGATCAAATGCCAGGTATCGACCCTCGCATTGTCGAACACGAGATTAAGACTTATCCCAACGCTAAGCCTGTTCGACAACGTTTGCATGCGGTGAATCCTAGGAAAGCACCTGTGATTAAGGCAGAGATAGAGAAACTATTGAAAGCTGATTTTATCTATCCCATTCCCTTGACAGAGTGGGTTTCAAACCCCATTCCAATTGATAAGAAGAAGGGAGCAATCTGCATATGTACTGATTTCTATGATTTGAATCGTGCCTATCATAAGGACAATTTCCCCACACCATTTATTGATCAGATTTTGGATGAGTGTGTGGGTAGCAAGGTTTTTTCCTTTATGGATGGATTTTCTGGATATAATCAGATACAAATTAAACCTAAGGACTAACATAAGACTGCATTAATTTGTCCTTGGGGAACATTTGCATATCGGAAAATGCCTTTTGGCCTTAAGAACGTCGGAGCTAATTTTCAGTGGGAAATGACCCTCCAACTAGAGAAGAGGACACGACCATGGCCTTAACCATCCCGGAAACAATCCCCATGAACATGTGAATTCATAAAATGCTGAAGCAAAATGCATTGAAGTAGAACATACACAGATACATAATTATTTATCATACACAACGGAAGCAACATACATTCATACAAGCATTCCACATGTTCATCATATTCATTAACAGTAATGTGATTGTAGAAGTAAAATAGCCAAGACTACTTATCTCATAAAGAACTCGTTTCGTAACCAGCTACATCGCTACAATGTTCCACCCAACCATAGGCCAGCGTGCTCCTTAATCTCTCAGCAACGCTGCTACCCCCGAGCTAGGCATGATTCCCCAAGGAATAAGGAACAAGCAGGCTTACACATAGCCAAGGGTACACCAAAACACAGCCAATCCAACACAGTTGGGTTTATCAGGCCATCCAAGAGCTAGGAAAGGCTAAATTCTAAGTTGGTGAGCTCATTACAGAGCTAGGGACACCTACACCAGAACTAGCCTGACTTCTAAGACACCCACACACACCCAACAAAAGGAATCAGTCCCTTCTTTGCTACACAGTCCCTCAGGCCCTCACTTCCCTTCCAGTGCTATTCAGGGGTTGTGGAGAAGAAAGCCAGCCCTGTAACTCTATCTGTGTGGTTTCCAAACACACCAGGTTTATCAAGCAAACCAAGCCCCCATCCCTACTCCCAACACATTCCAAATACCAACCATTGCACGCATGCAATCAATCAGCAGTTACAGCTTAGATAGGGAAAATGACTCCTGAGTCATTCTTGGCCCTATCGTGGCCAAAACGACTCCCAAGAAATTTACTGCAGTCTCAAAATGTATCAACGACACTGTTCACAATGTGTGGAAAACAACAGCCCCTCCTGGACAACGAAGCAATCAGAAAAGACTTACATAGGCCGCAAATGGGGAAGAAGATACAGACTCCCAACCTGTGCGTGAGGGAAATTCACATCAGACCTCTGGAATTCGGATGGGAAAAAATGTTAGATACCACTCTGTGGAAACGTGAATGACATCTGAAATAGCTCCTTCCTCCTGCTGCATGAGACCAAACCAAGAAAGAAGGTGGTGCAAGGGAACAATCAGACTACCGTCCCTGCATGAGGATGAATAGACCAGGGAAAGAATGGCATAGTAGTGGAGAGAGTGGAAAGTCCACTGGAGTGATGGTGGTGGTTTTTGCTTGCCATCGTGAGGTCAACCCACAAGTGGAGTATTCATGTGAGCAAGGACTGACAGTCCTGCCACACTCCACTCCCACCCATAACTGCCCCAACTAATAGTAGAAATTTTATTGGTGGTGGTTGGATGAGACAAGGGAGGAATTGTAATCAGACAGGGTGGTGACACATGGATTTTCCCCCATAGCCCCAAGGTTTGACAATTCCCCCCCTTATCCTTGTAAAAATCATGCCCTTTTTATTATGGTTGCAGTGAGCATAGCTGGTTGGGTTCATTTAATTAAATATGTATATTTACATGATTTCAAAACTTAATATGTATGTCACTTGCCCCGATATACCACCGGTGACAATTTCAATCCGAAACATAGCATAAACAATCGATGGTGGGGCCTTGGCCTTTAGCTCCACACCATGATTATTTATAATATATACATCATATACATATAATGCAACGGGGTCAAAATCGGGGTGTTACATTCCCCTCCCCCTTCAATAGCACTGTCCTCAGTGCTTTACAAAATTGAACAAAATGCTACACTAGTATCGCCTTAGTGTTCCACAGAATTGAAAAAAAATGGATGTGCCAATCGCATGGAATCCTCTAGCTCCCATGTAGCCTCTTCAGGTCCATAGGGCTCCCATTGCACCTTTACCTACCCTATGGCCCTGTTTCAGAGCATTGTGACCTTCCTGTCGAGGATGCACATTGGCTCGATTCGGAACTCTCCCTTGGGTTCCACCTGAATCACATCCCAATTTATCACATGGTTA
>LPNX011048821.1:256280-278431 GCA_001517045.1 Pseudotsuga menziesii
ATATATTTGCAGTTATATGCAGAGTTGTATTATTGTATTATGCTGATTGAATGGCTGGTCTTCCATTTGGGTACCTTCATCACTTCACTTCTGCGATGGAATTATAATGTATTTCGGCCATTGTATAACCCGTCTGATCTCATACATTAGGGGGCATCTGTTATAGCAGATTTCACAACACTAGGTGAATCACAAATTGTATAACCTTCCCCTGTCCCGTTGCAGACTCATTAACCCCTATGGACCACTTTTTGTCTTTTGATGTGTCCTTGATCGTCCCTAAAAAACATAAGAAAAGTGATATACGCACCTTTTTCCCCAATAACCGCGTACATACGTGGATATTCCCTCTATAGTCGCATACGTCGGGATGTGTACATAATCCAAATCCTTTTGGAGCGTTCCTTGACTTGGATCCGACTCATATGACTCCTGGCCTTCCATATGCCTTGAGATCGCATGGATTTGACCTTTCAGTATCCCTTTGAAAACATATATAAGGAACCCATTGAGACATTGAAGGAATAAGAGAGAATTGAGAGTAACGAAACTATAGTCCATTTTTGCCAGAACTATACTTGAGTCTGCATCCCTTTGTCCCTTGGAGCACTGTTGTGTTCTTCCCAAGCTTGCCTTTTGCTAGTGATCTTGCTATCTGAGTGATGGAGGATTGAGGTGGTGGAGGCCCAAGTGGGGGATTTAGTTTCTCCGGTTCGTATACGTGCCATCAGAGGTTGTCACTTGTAATCTCTGATTCATATTAATAGAAATATCTTTTCCTGCCCAGTAATGTGTATTTGAATGAATATTGTATCCATTGGAATATGTCAAATGCTTTTACATTATTGATTATATATGCTAGAATAGATCTAACACCATGAAATATAGTATGCTTCTATTGTTTACTTATTGTTGAGGAAGTATTACATCAATTCAAGATGAATATTGGAAAGCTCAACGGGGATCTACTTCAACCGTCTGGAATAAGGTACGAGGTTCGATCCTTTAGTGTTAGACATTTTATTTCTATTGCATATTGGGAAAGATTGATTTCTGGAGTCTAGATGTCTGTTGTGGTACCCCAAGCCATAGTAATTTCTCTCCATAACACTCACTCTAAGGTAAACATGATCCCCAACACTGAACTCTCTGTTCACCCTATGCTTATCTGCATAGCTTTTCTGTCTGTCCCGTGTTGCTTTCAAATTCTTCCTAATCTTTACAATCTCTTGCCCCATTTCATTGAGCAATTCTGGTCCAAGCACAATCCAGTTCACTAGTTTATCCCAAGTCACTGGTGTCCTACACCTTCTTCCATACAAATCTTCATACAGACTCACCCCCAAGGATGCCTACTATCCATTGTTATAAGCAAACTCTACCAAGTGCAAGTAATCTTCCCACTTGGTTGGTTTGTCCATCACGTACATGCGAAGCATATCTTCAAGCACTTGATTAAATTTCTCTGTCTTACCATCTGTCTGAGGATGGTATGCAATGCTGAAGTTTAGCTTTGTACCCAAATTTGCAAACAACCCCTTCCAAAATTTGGAAGTGAACTTGACATCTCTGTCAAAGACTATTGCCTTAGGAAACCCATGCAATTTGAAAATCTCCTTCATGAAAATATTTGCAATGTCATCTGTTTTATGCGTAGACTTGAATAGTATAAAATGAAATTCCTTTGTAAACTTGTCCACCACAACCATGATGGAATCATGCTGTCTCCAAGTCATCGACAATCCTGTAATAAAATCCATGGAAATAACTTCCCATTTCCATTCTAGCACTAGAAAAGGCTGCAACAAACCTGCAGGGTGTTCATGCTCAATCTTTACCTATTGACATTTCATACACCTCGAAATGTACTCAGCCATATCCTTTTTCATTCCTGGCCAAAAGTACTGCTTTCTAGCTGTAGCAATGGTCTTTTGGTATCTTGGGTGACCAGAATATGGAGCTTGATGGATTTCATCCATAACAACTCTCCTCAAATCTACTACATCTGGAATATAAATTCTACCTTTATAAATGAGAAGTCCATCTTCTTCAAATTTATATCCCTCATACCTCTTCTCAAGACTTTGCTGTTGCAATTTGTCTTTTTCCTGCTCATACAATTCATCTCCAGTAGCATGACTAACAAGCTGCTGCCTCAAATCCAACTGGCAAATACTAAGGGATGCCACATGCATTTCCTGCACCTTCCTGCTGAGTGCATCAGCTACCTTGTTTTCTTTCCCTTTTATGTGCTTGATTTCGAAATCAAACTCACATAAAAATTTCGACCATCTTGCTTGCCTAGCATTCAGAGTGGGCTGATAAAAAAAATACTTCAGACCACAAAGGTCTGTCCTGAGCTTGAATCTCCTACCCATCAAGTACTGCCTCCACATCTTGAGGGCATGTACTATGGCTGCAAACTCTAGATCATGAGTGGCATAGTTCTTCTCATGCTCCTTCAGCTTTCTTCACTCATAACATATTACGTGGTTTTCCTACATAAGGACTCCTCCAAGCCCTTGTCTGCATGCATCAGTACACACCACAAAGTCTTTCTCTAGATCTGCAACCTTCAATACAGGTGCACTGGTGAGAAGATTCTTCAACCGCTAGAAACTTTCTTCACACCTCGATGTCCATTCAAAATTCATCCCCTTCTTTTGCAAAGAAGTGATGGCATGTACAACTTTCGAAAATCCCTCAATGAATCTCCGGTAGTATCTTGCAAGTCCCATAAAAGACCTTACATTCGTCACATTCCTTGGAGTATGCCAATTCGTAATGGCTTAAATCTTTTCAAGGTCCACAGATATACCCTCTTCTGAGATAATGTGACCCAAATACTGAATTCTATCTCTATAGAAGTCACACTTGCTTAGTTTTGCATACAACTGATGTTCCCTGAGCAAATTCAATGTCAATCTCAAATGCTCTTCATGCTCTTTCTCATTCTTAGAATAAACAAGAATGTCATCAAGGAAAACAAGAAAAAACTTGTCCAAATATCTGTTGAAGACACTATTCATAAGGCACATAAATGTAGCTGGTGCATTTGTGAGACCAAATGGTACCACTACAAACTCATAATTCCCATACCTTGTTATGAAGGTTGTCTTATGAATGTATTCATCCTTGATTCTCACCTGATGGTAACCAAACCTCAAGTCGATCTGGGAAAATACCTTTTCTCCCCTCATTTGATCAAAGAGGTCATCAATCCTAGGCAAAGGATATTTATTCTTCACAGTAACCTTGTTCAACTGTCTGTAATCAATACACAACCTAAGCGTACCATCTTTCTTCTTTACAAACAGAACTGGTGCAACCCAAGGAGACACACTCAGCTAGATATACTTCTTTTCCAACAACTCTTACAGTTGCATCTTCAATTCTAGCATCTCTGGTGTACTCATCCTGTAGGGTGCCTTGGAAATTGGTGTTGCTCCTGGCACAAGTTCAATTGTGAAATCAATGTCTCTCCTTGGAGGTGTTGAGGCCCCGAAAATCACAGGCGGCAATAGTAAGGGATTCTCCCCAGTCAACATTCCCAACTATCCCATTAACTATTTGGTATAGGGAATCCGTCCGGTTTATGGTCCGGCTACCGTAGGTCAAGTACAAAACAAAGGATTTACCGGTTATGGCCCGGTCCACCGAGTTTTTGTATTATTGACTTAATATATGATATGCAAGTGCCTAATTAACCATGCAGGGTGATAAAGATGCGAGGAGTAGTCACAATGTGATGCGCAGGTTCTTACCTCTCATCTTAGACTCATAAGCATCCCAATCATAGACAATAAGCAAAAGAAACTAACTACCTAAACTATCCCTAGGGAGCAGGATTATCATTTGTAAGTGAGTAATACATTTTGTACATGCATTATGAAGAGTTACAGTTAGCTGACACTTCTTTCAAGACACACGAACAATTACAGATATTCAAACAACCAGGTAGCTGATTATTTTACGAACAACTTTTATTACTCACAGTGGAAAACATCCCAAAAGATACTTGGATAACATTCAACAAGAACATAGGTTCAGGAAGTTAAATACTCTCACAGTAAATGAAACACAGCTGAAAATGAAATAGTTCCTCTTCAACATTATTCATTTAGTCGCATTGATACATTCCACATTTAGCTCTCTCCAGCAAGAAAAAGTTGCACTTTCTAACTGTAAAATGAAGTAGTTCCTCTTACAAGCAAAATAGTTTACAAATTTTTTCCAGGAAAAAGATCCCTTCTAAGTTCTAACTTTACAATATTTAAACTACAGCAACCGCTCGTTTAGGTTGCCTCTCAAACGGATGACCTTTCAGCTCCCCAACGCTTCATATTCCTTTATATTTTCTACGCGTGCCCATGAGTGGATAAGTAACTGCCAGACCTTTTAGAACTACTCCTTTGTCACCATTCATTTTGTTTCTTCTTTGGTTTGTCCCTATTTAGTCCCATCTTCCTTCACGCTGTAGCAGTTTGACCGATTTCTGTAACCCACCTGCATTCAAACGACTAGCATCATTCATTGAAAATGCATTTAATTGATGTCAACAAAAATGGCTAAGCATTGAGAAGCTCATGCACTACATTAATACCACAAGGTAAGCACCGGCACCACTACCTTGACAAGAAGCGGGGACTTATCGAATACTCAGAATAATAGCATCGGAAGCTGAAAAACCCACTACAGCCATGACAGTGGAAAGGAATGAGGCAACAGACAAGTGACCGAAGGGCAGGAAAAACTCCTTGATCGGAAGCCAACAAGGTTTGGACATCGAAATCCAAATGTATTTCCTAGCCACAATGGCAGAAGCGGAAAAACTATAGGTAAGCGGCGGTGGGAGAAAAATCAGTCGAACGTCGGACGGACTTCTACTTCGGAGGCCAAATCACTTTGGGAGCCGCAACGACAGAAGCGAAAAGGTTAGAGACAAGCGATGCGGGTGAAACAAACTTAATCGGGGATCAGAAGACTTTGACATCGGAAGCCAAAAGGCTTCCCCGGTCGGAACGCCGGAAGAAAACAACTTCGAGTCCGAGTCTAAAAGTCAAACGTACGTCGGCAAGTGGATCGCTTTATGCTTCGGATGGCTAAGCGATTTGGGATCCGCAACAGTGGAAGAGAAGTAAGTTATTAGCCGCCAATTTAACATAAGATGACGCTCAGTCTAACAAAAAAATTTAATTACTTCGAAACTATAAAACCAGCGAGGGTTGAAACCCGCTTGCTTCCGAAATAGCGGACCTTCAAGGACAAAGAGAAATCACCCCTGGCTAGGCATACCAAACTCGCATCTATGACCAACCATTAAAATGATACACAGGCAATATTTAAAGTGGACTGGAAACCAAGCTTCAAAATAATTCAACATAAACATGACCAACTACTCAAGCATCCAGCGATGAAAATGACTTTAAATTTTGAGGAGGGGCCCAAAATTCAGAAATTTGGGGAGAAAAGTTGCAGCTGCAACAACTGGCAATTACCTGGTGAACCTAGATCTCTGGGCGATTTATCTTTGAGTGACAGACTGTTTAACAACAAATGCATCTTACTGAATTCTTCCAGCTATCTAGATTTCTCGAATGCCGGAAGTGTGTTCCTTCAATCATTGAAAGTAGTCCAATTTGGGAGAGTGGAAACCAAGATTTTCAAGTCCTGATAACTCTGTTGAGACCAGAAAATGAATCTCATTATTACTTTTGTCTTTAGGTGGCTAATAGCTTCGGACACCACAGGATTGTAGCATATGGTAAACAGAAATATTCATTTGTTTCTCATTCCCATGCCATCCTAGCACTTTTGTGCTTTTGGACTTTTGTCCCTTTTCGTTTGAGTCCTCCTGCATGTCTTTCTTACTGAATCTTAATTCAGGATCCTCTATCCCATAGTGTCATTTTGTGTGAGTGGTGTACTTCAAGTTTCAACTCACGGACGAAGAGGATCTTTAGGCAACTCAGTACTCATGATTCAGCATCTGCTTTGATTTATGATGCTTTCATAGGAGTTTTTTGACTCTTTATTTGCCTTTTGGCATTCGTTTCTTGGCATGGGATCATTTATATTTAATATACTATTCACCTTGCTCCTTTCCATGGGTCCTCTGCTGTCGCTCCTTAGAACATTTTAAGTGTGACGTGGATGGAGCCCCAACATAGTATTCCAGACTCTTTGAATCCGATTTATTTCACAGGGATTAAGTAGGATTTCAATGCACATAGAATTATTCGAGAAAACGACTAAAATGGAAGAAGTTCATTTATACAAACAGAAACCAATAGTCTGATCACTAAATTGTTTATCACCCCCAAAAATTTTGATGTTCCCCAAGCAACCGCGGGTTCGTCCCCTTTATTGAAAACAAGACAAAATCAAACTAAAGCAAACTTAAAACATGACTCAAAAGACAGCCAGATGAATTGTGTATATACAAGACAGAATAAATCAAATGGACTCAGGAAAAATAAGGATTGAGAACCAAACCATTTACTGGTAGGTTCTCCTCCCACCCCTGCAGATCTTGCAACTTGTAAGTAGAAGGACCAAGCTTGGCTGCAATTTGAAAAGGGCCTACCCACAACTGCTGGAATTTGGTATGCTTTCCTTTCTCATCATGGGGGTGGTCCCATTTGAGGACTAAATCTCCTACTTCAAAGTATTTTGTCCTAGCTTTATGCTTGTCAAACCATCTCTTAACTGACTCTTGTTGTTGCTTAAAGCATTCTTTGGCTTTAGATCTAGCCTCTTCTGCTTTCAGGAGATTATATATTCTTATCTATAAAACTTCATCATCAGACCGTCTAGACTCTTGAGCTAGTATGGAAGATGGTAGCATGATATTGGGAGGAAGGATGGCTTCTTTTCCATAGACAAGGGTATACGGAGACACTCCAATCGCAGAATTGGGGGTGACTCTATCATCCCAAAGGGAATTTGGTAATGCTGAGTGCCAACTCCTCTGGTTTTCTACCATAGTCTTCTTTAAAATTCTAATCAAATTTTTGTTAGAGGATTTAGCCAGGCCATTTCCTTGTGGATAGTAATTAGCAGAATAATGCAATTTTATCCCTTTATCATGAGCAAATGCAGTCAATTTAATTGATGAAAAGTATTTATCATTATCAAAGACTAACGAAACTGGAACTCCAAACCTGTTCATGATATGATCTTGCAGGAAGCTGATGACTTCGTCTTCTTTTATCTTACGCAGCGGGATAGATTCGACCCAGCGAGTGAAATAATTAGTCACGGTCAGAATGTACTTGTGCTGAAGAGAGGAATTTGGTTTTATTTCTCCAATAATATCCAGCCCCCCATTGCTCGAATGGTTCCGTGATAATCACAGGCTTTAGGGGTGCTGCTGCTTTAGGCTGTCTCCCACCACACCTTTGGCAAATATCACACCTCCTGACATGTGCATGTGCGTCTCTAAAGAGCGTAGGCCAGTAGTAACCCGCCCTGAGGATTTTATGGCCTATGGTATCCCCTGAATAATGTCCTCCAGCAGGACCGTCATGCAATTCTGCCATCACTTTCTTCACATCTTCCTTTTCCAAGCATCTGAGAAGAACCCCATCATAATTCTTTCTGAACAATACCCCTTCCACAATTTGATAAGATGCTGATTTAATATGTAGTGCTCTTCTTTGCTTGGAATTCCAATGTTCAGGTAACAGCCCTGCCTGCAAGTAATGTACAAGGTCTCTATACCAAGACTCGGGAGCTGTAAATAAAGGACATACATCCATTACATGTAATTCGACCTCATCCCCCCAGGATTGTTCTTCATTGTTCCTACTTTTAGTCATCAATTTACACAATCCTTGACCTTTAACTATAGAGGCTGGCTTGAATTCAAGGTCGTACTCTTGAAGAGCTGTTACCCAGTTACCTCTTCTTTCTCCTAACTCCTTCTGTATAAGAAGAGATCTTACGGCTGGGTAGGGAACTATTACCTTGGTTCGATTCTTTAATATATAAGGCCTAAATTGCTTTACTACTTTGAATACTGTGTAAGCTTGTTTATCAAAAGCTGGGTAGTTCAATTCGGCCCCTTGTAGACCAGTACTCATAAAGGAGATTGGGAATTCATCCCCCCTTCTTCCTTTTGGGTGAGCATGGCTGCCAGTGAATCTTCAGATGCGAATGTATATAGAATAAAGTCTTTATCAAAGTCTGGGATTTTCAAGGAGGGTGTGTGTGCCACAGCAGTTTTAATTTTGCTGAAAGCATTCTTCTCAATTTCAGTCCACTTGAATTGTGCATTCTACTTGACCATCTGCTGCAGCGGCTTAACAGTCTGAGTGAAATCAAGCACAAACCTGCATACGAAATTTATGGTTCCCATGAATGATTGCATCCCCTTTTTATTATGGGGAAAGGGGATTTGTTTAATAGCCTTAATTCTTTCTGGATCAATGGAGATCCCTTGCTTTGACACGATGTGACCCAACAACTTGCCTTCTGTGACAGCGAACACACATTTCTTAGGATTGAGTGAGATGCCATACTTTCGACAGCGTTCAAAAATCTGCCTTAAGTGAAATGCGTGCTCTCCTCTTTTTTTTGAGAATATCGTAATATCGTCCAGGTACACTACAACACTGTGGCCGATCAATCTATGGAAATCTATGTGCATAGCTATCTGAAATGTTGCCCCCACATTTATAAGCCCAAAGGGCATCCTTCTGTAGGCAAAGGTTCCCCATTTGGTCCTAAACGTTGTCTTTAATTGGTCTTCTTCGGCTACTAACACTTGATTGTAGCCATAGAAACCGTCCAATAACGAAAACAGTTCAGAACTTGAGACCATTTGGAGCAGTTGCTCCATGGGTGGCACAGGGTAGTTATCTTTATCAGAAGTGCAGTTTAGATTTCTAAAATCCACGCAGAGTCTGATTTCTCTAGACTTTTTTCTTACTGGTACCAGATTTGACACCCACTCAGAGTTTCTGACTTTGAAAATGATTCTAGCATCCAATAATTTCTTCACTTCACTCTGAATCATCGGTTCCAACTTTGGATGCATTTTTCTCAACGGCTGCTGATATGGCTTGATGCCTGCTTTAATGGGGATGACATGTTTGATGATGCTAGTATCATATGTTTTCAAGTCTTTGTACGTCCATGCAAAAACATATTTATATTGTTTAAACAAACTGACGAACTTGTCTCTTTCAGTTGGTGAACAACATTTTCCGAGATTCACAAATTTAGGATTCGTTTCAGTCCCTAAATTAATCAGCTCAAACTGCAGAGATGAGTTGTGGGTCTTCACGTTGGCTGGTCTTCTGAATTTTTCATTTAAATCGAACATTTTTTCTAACGTTCTGACTCCTTTAGGAATGAAATTATTGTATTTCATCTCAGCCTGATGCTCTTCATCGTCTATGATCGCTCCTTTAAAAACCTCGTCATTTGTCAAACATTCTATGATCTTTTGGTCATCATCGAATACTTGTAGGTTCGTAATCATATCAGGTATACAGGGCCTGAAAAGTAATTGAATAGATCATCGATTATTTGTGGGTACAAGCCTAGCTGCTGAAGTGGCCAACAGGTCAGCTACTGCGTTTTTAATTATTGGAATTGAAATAATGTTGAATGCATCAAAACATTTAAGCAAATCCCATACCTCATTCTGGTAAGCCTTTAAGTGAGGAGAAACATAATGTATTTGATTTCGGATCTATTTCACAATAATTTCAGAATCTCCAAAAAATTTTAAATTACTTACCTTTAATTCAATTGCTTTCTTTAAGCCCTGCACCAGTGCTTCGTACTCAGCTGTATTATTAGTACACTAAAACTCTAATCTACATGAAAGGAAATGTTTATTCTCTCGGGTATCGATCAGGACATAGCCAGCCCCTAACCCCTCTAATGTCTTTGAGCCATCAAAAATAAAAATCCAAAAATCACTAACTACTGAAGGTGAATCTATTCCTACTGCTAAGCTTACTATATTACAGTCAATCTCATCAGCCTATGAAAATCAAAGGAGATCAGGCTGGGTGTCAGAAGTGTTGCTGGCTTCTTCTACTTGATAATTCCCTGGTTTCAACTCAATAAAATAGTTTCCCAATACAAAGTCTACTGGCATGTTCTTCTCATCCAGTTGAGTAACATTGTACTTCATGTGAGGCTCTCTTAGGATCTTAATCTAGTTCAGACTTCCCTTGTACGGAAACCAAAGATGGGACCAATTTGAGGTGAAATATCCATTTAATTTGGCCGACCAATCTCTGCTCAAGACTAGACCGTAAGCATCCGGTATATCAGCCACCACGATGTTTATAACCTGGAAAACTTTGTCATTGGATGCCAGACGGACTAGGACATCTTCTAGCTCACCAATTACCTTTACATCCGTTCTATCCAATTGAACCACCCTCCACATGGATGGCTTAGGCTGCCCATTGATCTTTTTACAAACTGATATGGGCATAACATTTACCAACGCCCCTGAGTCTACCAAACAATTATGTACATTATGATTGAAAATTTCAAACGTGAGGAGGAAAGGTGGATGTTTTCTTTTAGACTTACCTCCAACGTTGGTTTCGCCAATTTCTTCTTCTTCCTGAGGGTGATTATTGGCGGGAAACTTCTCATCTGATGCTTCAAGTGCTTTCAACAGTCTTTCTTTTTGCTGCGGCACTTTACACATTTCGAATAGTGGAACATTCACTTTTACCTTCTTTAAATCCTCCACAATGTCATAATCCATCTGCTACTCAATGGGATGGGGTTTATCAGTGTTTTCTGCACTTGGCATGGCCTGCGCCTCATTATGCCTAGGATTTTGGCTGTAATAGTGAAATCTGGAATTTTATCAGCCGAAGATTTGTTTTGAAAATTCTTCTTAACATTTCTCTGTAGCCTCTTAATATTTGGGAGTATAAGACTGTCTTCCTTAACCGTACCTTGGCTCCTTGTGGCTACGTTGGTTTCCATAACTTCCTTGTACCCCTGAGTCTTTTCCTCTTTAGCATCAAACAACAAGACAGAATTCCATAAAGCCATGGTTTCCTCTTCCTGTTCTTTAGTAGAAGTAGAAGCAGAATTATCTTTTCATCTCCTTCTTCTGTCAATCTAGAATCTAACAGTTGATTTATGACCAACGTCATCGAATTAATCCATTGAAGACAATTCTTTTCAGAATGTGGTTGTTGGTGGAAAGTGCAAAAATTGTCCAAGCCTACCTCTGTTAAATTCATAGATGCAGTATTGTGAGGAGGAGGTTGAGACTGATGATTATCCTCTCTTTTCTTATAATATGGCTTATAAAACTTTTGTGCTTCCTTTTCTTTCTCCATATCTATGATTTTTTTGGACATTTTCTGCGTCATCTTGGCCATATTTTCCAAATCTGGCGACTTTTCTTCCTTAGGCTTAGTAAACAATAAGGTTTTCATGCCTGTACCTTTTTCTCCTGATTGTTCTGGGTAATATTCAATACTTTCTCTTTCAGCTTCCACTACTTCAGCCTCTTCATAGGTTTTTGTCAAAGTAGGATTGGCCCTACCTTTTGCAAACATGGCCAAATCAGGACCTAAAGCTGAAGTATAGTACTCAATCAGCACCTTGTCCGAAGGCTTATCTGTTTTAGAGAAATTCTTGAGATATGTTGCAAACCTTTGTGTGAAACTGTACACTTTTTCTTTTCTTTCTTTCTTCAACGTGCACCGTCCTTTCATGAGGGTTGCATGAGTTTTCTGAGTTGCATACTTACTTCTGAAAATTCTTTCAAAGGTATCCCAATTAGGGATAGAGTTAGCAGGAAATCCAAAGTACCATGATGCTGCAGCTCCTTTAAGGGTATGCGGGAACAGTCTGCAGACTACATATTCATATTCCTTGGCCCTTAATCCTTCAATTTCCAAGTAAAAACATTGTAGATGATCATCTACTAGTATTTTCTCATTTGGGTCAAACTTGGGCAACATCTTATCAAAGGCTTGAGGTAGGTCGTGTAATGGAGGTGTCAGGTTTAATGGTGATCTGGCTCTCCATGCAGGTGGTGGATTTGGCGGGTTAGGCAATGGATTAGCAGTTACTCCTGCCATGAGTCTGGGTGGGGAGTGGGGAGGTGAACCAACTGGAGTATGAGTAGGAGAACTACGAGGGGTTTCTGGGCCTTTTTTATTCAAAGGTAGCACAACTTCTTATAAGGATTTTTCTACAAGCTCTTCCCAGTCTCCTACCAATACTGAGTCTTCTGCTACAGGACGATCTTTCCTTTTATACTCTCTTCTGGGCAGTTCAGGGACGATTGGGAATCCTCCAATCTTCTTTACGTATGCCCTGGTGTGTCTTCTCATATCATTAACAATTTCATTGCCAACAGAATATAGATGTTCTCTTTCTTTCGGAATTGGATTTTGAAACCCACTGCTTTCACAACTGTTACCAGTGGAATATTCTCAGGAAAATGGGTTTCCTCGGCCAACCATACACTGGTGGCCCTCCTTCTAGCGCCAAAAACTGTTGAGGCCCCAAAAATCGCAGGCGAAAATAGTAAGGGATTCTCCCCAGTCAACATTCCCAACTAGCCCATTGACTGTTTGGTATAGGGAATCCGTCCGGTTTACGGTCCAGCTACCGTAGGTCAAGTATAAAACAAAGGCTTTACCAGTTACGGTCCGGTCCACCGAGTTTTTGTATTATTGACTTAATGTATGATATGCAAGTGCCTAATTAACCATGCAGGCCGATAAAGATGCGAGGAGCAGTCACAATGTGATGTGCAGGTTCCTACCTCTCGTCTTAAACTCACAAGCATCCCAATCACAGACAACAAGCAAAAGAAACTAACTACCTAAACTATCCCTAGGGAGCAGGATTATCATTTGTAAGTGAGTAATACATTTTGTACATGCATTATGAGGAGTTACAGTTAGCTGACACTTCTTTCAAGACACACAAACAATTACAGATATTCGGACAACCAGGTAGCTGATTATTTTACGAACAACATTTATTACTCACAGTGGAAAACATCCCAAAAGATACTAGAGAACATTCAACAAGAACATAGGTTCAGGAAGTTAAATACTCTCATAGTAAATGAAACACAGTTGAAAATGAAATAGTTCCTCTTCAACATTATTCATTTAGTCGCATTGATACATTCCACATTTATCTCTCTCCAGCAGGAAAAAGTTGCACTTTCTGACTGTAAAACGAAGTAGTTCCTCTTACAAGCAAAATAGTTTACAAATTTTTTCTGGGAAAAATATCCCTTCTAAGTTCTAACTTTACAATATTTAAACTACAGCAACTGCTCGTTTGGGTTTCCTCTCAAACGGATGACCTTTCAGCTCCCCAAGGCTTCATATTCCTTTATCTTTTCTACGCGTGCCCATGAGTGGATAAGTAACTGCCGGACCTTATAGAACTGCTCCTTTGTCACCATTCATTTTGTTTCTTCTTTGTTTTGTCCCTATTTAGGCCCGTCTTCCTTCGCGTTGTAGCAGTTTGACCGATTTCTGCAACCCACCTGCATTCAAACGACTAGCATCATTCATAAAAAACGCATTCAAATGATGTCAACAAAAACGGCTAAGCATTGAGAATCTCATGCACTGCGTTACTACCACAAGGTAAGCACTGACACCACTACCTTGACAAGAAGCAGGGACTTATCAGATACTTAGAATAATAGCATCGGAAGCTAAAAAACCCACTATAGCCGTGACAGCGGAAAGGAACGAGGCAACGGACAAGTGACCGAAGGGCGGGAAAAACTCCTCAATCGGAAGCCGGCAAGGTTTGGACATCGGAAGCCAAATGGCTTTCCTAGCCGCAACGGCGAAAGCAAAAAAACTACGGGCAAGCGGCGGTGAGAGAAAACTCAGTCGAACGTTGGACAGACTTCTACTTCAGAGGCAAAATCACTTTGGGAGCCGCAACGACAGAAGCGAAAAGGTTAGAGACAAGCGATGCGGGCGAAACAAACTTAATCAGGGATCAGAATAATTTGACATCAGAAGCCAAAAGGCTTCCCTGGCCACAACGGTAGAAGAAAACAACTTCGAGTCTAAGGCTAAAAGGCAAACGTACGTCGGCAAGCGGATTGCTTTATGCTTTGGATGGCTAAGTGATTTGGGATCTGCAACGGCGGAAGAGAAACAAGTTATCAGCCGTCGATTTAACATAAGATGACACCTAGTCTAACAGAAAAATTTAAGTACTTCAAAACTATAAAAACAGCGAGGGTTGAAACCCGCTTGCTTCCAAAACATCGGACCTTCAAAGACAAAGAGAAATCACCCCTGGCTAGGCATACCAAACTCGTATTTGCGACCAACCATAAAAATGATACACAGGCAATCTTTAAAGCGAACTAGAAACCAAGCTTCAAAATCATTCAACATAAACACGACCAACTACTCAAGCATCTAGCGATGAAAATGACTTTAAATTTTGAGGAGGGGCCCAAAATTCAGAAATTTGAGGAGAAACGTTGCAGCTGCATTAGGAGGATGCCCTAGAATCTCATCGAGAAACACATCCCTTAATTCTTGTAACACCTGATAGTCCTCCAACCTAGGAGTTTCATCTCTTAATGTCTCCAAAATATGAGCTGCATACAACTGGAAACCCTTCCTACAGAACTTCTTTAACTGCATTGCTCAAACCTGCCTTAGTGAAATCAACTTTGGAATACCTTTCACAACTACTAGGTTCCCTCCTTCATTCATGCATTCGAAATTCTTATTGTAGTAGTCAATCTTTACCCTGTGAGCTTCTAACTGATCCATTCCAATGAGAACATCATAGGAACCAAGCAGTAGAACATTTAGATCTACACACGTGACCAATCCATCCATGACCAATGGAAATTTCTCCACCATTTCACTAACCTTTCTCTTAGTTCCAGTGGCTAGCTGAACTAACCAAGACTTCCTATGCTTTGCTTTCTTAAAAGCACAAATATCCACTACTCTAGGAGTAATGTAGCTATGAATAGAACCAAGGTCAATCAAAATAGAAACAGATTGTTCATCAATCTTACCTACAACTTCAACCACAGCTGACTGGTGATCCGCCTGGCGGTCTTCTAGTGCTGCATAAATCCTAGGGACTTCCCTCGCTACTTGACCCACTGTTTCTGCTTCTTGAATGTTGTAAGCTAGTCTTGCACTCTCATTCTTGAGTGGACAATTTTTGTGCATGTGGGGTCCTCCACATTTCCAACATTGAAGTGGTCCTCTATTCTGTTGTGGATCGTTAGGATTTTCTCCTGTCACTCCAACTGGCTTACTCGTAGCTTGGGATGGCTGCTTCTGTTGATTCCTGAAGTTAGAAGGTTTGAAACCTTTCTTTCTTTGGTCAAACTTCTCATTCTTCTTTTGCTTCCATGCCTTATGGTAATCTGTCTCACCTTTTCTCTGCTCATAGCAATACTTAGCCTTCCTTATTGCTTCCTCAAGAGTTCTAGGTTCATAAAACTCAATTCTATCTTTGTAAGACTGAGGTAATCCACTCAGAAAATGCTGAACCTTCACTTTTTCATATCTGATGTACCAGACATACCTCAACAGCTCCAAAAACTTATTTTCATATTCTTCCATGGTCTGCTATCCCAATCTCAGCTCATGGAACTCCTTAATATTGTCATCATAATACCTGTCAGAGAGGTATCTCTGCTTGAAATACTTCTTGAACTGTTTTCACTTAAGTCTCCTTTCACTGAGCCTCTTTACTTGCTTGAAGTGTTCCCACCAAATGGATGCTCTTCCATGCAAATTGAATATGGAAACTCTTGCCTTCATGTTTCTTGAATAATCATGCACTTGAAAATACTTCTTTATTCCAAGAAGCCAAGCTTCAGCCTCTTGTCCAGTCTTTACCTCACCATCAAATTTAGGAGGTTTAGCCTTCTTAAATTCATCCTAAGAGTGATCCCTATGGTGTCTCTTCCTTTTTATTTTATGAGAAGAAGAAATTGAATCTCCACTAGATTCTTCAGATTCAGATGACCCACTAGAAGTCCTTCTCCTTCTCCTAGTGTTGCTCTTACTACCTTCTAGCCTTGCTGTAACTCGTCCAGAGTCTATCTTTCTTTACAAGTCTGTTAAACTCTACAACATTGTAGCATTCAGCTAATGTTTCTCTTCCTAGGATTTGATCAAGCTTCTCATGGTGGCTGCAACCTCGAACGGTGTCCCCTGGAATCTCCTTCCATTGGACTCAATGTCATCATTTCCATTATGGACATTTTCTCCCATGGCATCTTCTGCTCACTCGTAAGAATCCAGAGCATAATTCCCATCATGGGTTCTCATGACTGAACCACCTCTGGCTTTACCACACTGTTCTTTCTGGAGTACTACTCTTGGAAGTTATCTAAAGTTCTACAAATGTGTTCGCATCAAACTGTTAGATGCACAATATTAATATAAATCAAAATTACTTACCTTTTCTTCTGGAATTTCATAAAACAACAATTATGCTAAAAACACAAAATTTTCCGTCAGCCCTGAAAATCCACTGAAAAACCACTGAAAAATAGCTGAAATTTCCTTTGCAGAATCAGATCCCATTCCAACTATCAATCCGATGTTTCGGCGGTCAAAACAACTAGCTTCTTCTGCTATTCATCGAACGCATAGTTGCTTCGGCAACCGCAACGACGGAAAGTGTTCTTACTTCAGCTTCTGTGGGCAAAGGTCTATACTTTCGATCGACGATTTTAATGACTATTCTCCTTAATTCTTTCACAGCCATAAGTCTATCGGTAGTCAGAAGCACTAGTTGCTGCACCATCAGAGGGCTAGTTGACTAAGTAGCCACAACGGCAAGTCACCTTCATTGAAATTTTTCCGATTGGTGATCCAAGCCACTATACTTCAGCGATCCAAACGAAAACTTACTTCCTTTGTGTCATCGATCCGCTATGTTATTGTGTCGGGCGATTAGTCTTCTAGCTAGACGCAACGGTGGAAAGAGATCTCACTGTGGGTTCTGCGGATATTATCGGCTGTCGGACCTACTAGCAATTAGGTGGATAGTTTCCTAGACTGCTGCAGTGACGGGTTCTCAAACCTTTAACATACCCAATCGGTGATCCAATCCTCAATAAATTTTCAACGACCTTATACTTAAAAAAAAATTCAAATTTTTCTTCTCATCGGCTATCGGAAGTACTACTCACTGCGGCATCGGCGGTTGAAACCTCTATCCATTGGAAGGATAGTTCACTAGCTAGCCGCAATGGAGGACATTCAATACACTATCTTTCGTTGATCCAAACAGCTACTTGTCGCCAATCACTGATGGACTCAACACTTAGATAAATTTTTGAAAATTTCTTCTTCTATCAGCGAAAACTTTCTCTATCTTCCACTGACTCTGTCGGCTCCATAATCCACTAACACCTCGGCTTTGGTGAGTGGAAGACTAAAGCATCGACATGCTAGTTTGTTCAGCAGCTGTAACAGTGGCTCATCATCTTTGATCCTTTCCCTATTGACGATCTAATATGATAATGTTTTCCAATCGGTGAACTGATTTTGACCGGTGTCGGCAGTCGAAGCTTCTCCCTATCAGAAGACTAGTGCTCTAGGCTTGTGCAATGGTGGATGCTCGAAGCACTATCTTATTCTGATAGCCGACAATTTTGGGCCTTAGAAAAAATTTTAAACTTTCTTTACGACGTCGGCGTTCGGAGGCCTTACCCATCAGGAGCATAGTTGTCTAGCCATCTACATCAGTGGGCACTCGATCAACTATTTTCCATCGACGTCCATCGACGGTCTCATCAACCAACCTTTTTTGGTGCCGAAATTCAATATCCGGCGTTTCTTCCACTACATCGAGTCGGTGTTTTGGCCGTCTTTGACTGATATTTGCCGAAACTATGGCTCCCACATCTGCTAAGTTATACCGATGGCCGACGAAAACTTAGAAAATTTTCCACAATTCCTTCCAACTATCCTCCGTCGGTTGCGCTTCCACCTAGCTCTCCGCTGCATCAGAAGTCCTTCCCACTAAGTGTTTCAATGAACCAACATTTCACACACTTAGACAAATTTTTGTGACTTGTCCATTCATTCACTGCTTTCTTCTGGGTAGAAGGCAACATGCCTCTGCTAACTGGTTAGTCATGGCCCATAGAGGAACATGCTGCAACCTGCAAGCTCTGATACCACACTGTAGCATCCTTGACCCTCTAACTGGTGAAGAGGACACTGCCATGGCCTTAACCATCCTGGCAACCAGCCCCATGAACATGTGAATTCATAAAATGCTGAAGCAAAATGCATTGAAGTAGAACATACACAGATACATAATTATTTATCATACACAACGGAAGCAACATACATTCATACAAGAATTCCACATGTTCATCATATTCATTAACAGTAATGTGATTGCAGAAGTAAAATAGACAAGACTACTTATCTCATAAAGAAATCATTCCGCAACCAGCTACGTCACTATAACATTCCACCCAACCATAGGCCAGCGTGCTCCTTAATCTCTCAGCAACGCTGCCACCCCTGAGATGGGCATGATTCCCCAAGGAATAAGGAACAAGAAGGATTACACATAGCCAAGGGTACACCAAAACACATCCAAGCCAACATCGTTGGGTTTATCAGGCCATCCAAAAGATGGGAAAGGCTAAATTCTAAGCTAGTGAGCTCATTACAAAGCTAGGGACACCTACATCAGAACTAGCCTGACTTCTAAGACACCCATACACACCCAACACAAGGAATCGGTCCCTTCTCTGCTAGACAGTCCCTCAGGCCATGACTTCCATTCCAGTGCTATTCAGGGGTTGTGGAGAAGAAAGCCATCCCTCTAGCTCTATCTGTGTGGTTTCCAAACACACCAGGTTTATCAAGCAAACCAAGCCCCCATCCCTGCTCCCAACACAGTCCGAAGACCAACCATTGCACACATGCAATCAATCCGTAGTTACAGCTTAAATAGGGAAAATGAATCCTGAGTCATTCTTGGCCTTATGATGTCCAAAATGACTCTCAAGCAATTTACTGCAGTCTCAAAACGTATCAACAACACTGTTCACAACGTGGGGAAAAAAACAGCCCCTCCTGGACAACGAAGCAATTGGAAAAGACTTACATTGGCCGCAAATGGGGAAGAATATACAGACTCCCAACCTGTGCATGAGGGAAATTGACATCAGAACTCCGGAATTCGGATGGGAAAACATGCTAGATACCACTCTGTGGAAACATGAATGACATCTGAAACAACTCCTTCCTCCTGCTGCATGAGACCAAACCGAGAAAGAAGGTGGTGCGAGGGAACAATCAGACTACCATCCCTATGTGAGGATGAACAAACGAGGGAAAGAATGGCATAGTAGTGGAGAGAGTGGAGAGTCCGCTGGAGTGATGGCGGTGGTTTTTGCTTGCCATCGTGAGGTCAATCCACTGGTGGAGTGTGCGTGTGGGCAAGGACTGACAGTCCTGCCACACTCCACTCCCATCCATAACTGCCCCAACTAACAGCATAAATTTTAATGGTGGTGGTTGGATGAGACAAGGGAGGATGAGAAATCAGATAGGGTGGTGACACATGGATTTTCCCCCATAGCCCCAAGGATTGACAATTCCCCCCCTTATCCTTGTAAAAATCATGCCCTTTTTATTATGGTTGCAGTGAGCATAGCTGGTTGGGTTCATTTAATTAAAGATGTATATTTACATGATTACAAAACTTAACATGTATGCCACATGCCCCAATATACCATCGGTGACAATTTCAATCCGAAACATAGCATAACCAGTCGATGGTGGGGCCTTGGCCTTTAGCTCCGCACCATGATTATTTAAAATATATACATCATATACATCTAATGCAACATGGTCAAAACTGGGGTGTTACGTCACGTATCTAATAATTACCTCATAGTGGATAACACTTTGTATCGCCGTGGGGTAGATTCCATTTTACGTCGTTGTTTAAATCATGGGGAGGCTGAGGTAGGGCTGAATGATTTCCACGGAGGGGAGTGTGGTGGTCATTTATCTAGGATTTATACAGCCCAAAAAATATTAAGAGCGGGTTATTTCTGGCCGTCGATCTTTAAGGATTGTGTAGATGCAGTCAAGAGGAGCCACCCTTTCCAGGTGTTTGCACGTAATATGCACTCTAAACCTGCCCCGTTACATCCCATCATCACCACCGGTCCCTTCACTAAGTGGGGGCTTGATTTTATGGATTGCAACCCAGCTTCAGCTAGGGGGCATCATCATATCATAGTGGCTGTCGACTACTTCACGAAATGGGATGAGGCTATGCCTACAATTAAATCCGATGGTGAGACAGCCGCGCACTTCGTATTCAACCAGAGTATTACTTGATTCAGAATTCTGAAAGATATTTTCACTGACCATGGATCACACTTTCAGAATCGTATGATGGAAGAGTTGGCATCAAATTTAGGGTACAAACAAGAGCATTCCTCCTCTTACTACTTTCAAGCGAATGGACAGGTAGAAGTAGTGAATAAATCACTCAAATCCATTCTCCAACAAACCATCGCACAAAGGAATAATTGGAACATTATGTTATATCCTGCTTTTTGGGAGTATAGAACCGCTGTTAATACTGCCATAGGTTTTTCTCCATATCAGCTTGTACACGGAGTGGAGTTGGTATTGCCAGTTGAGTGCGAGATTCCTTCTTTGAAGATAGCCATAGAGCTCTTTCCAGACACTTCACCATTGGAGGAGCGTTTGATCCACCTTGAGCAACTTGATGAGCAGCGTCGAGATGCCTTGGTGGATCTAGAAGTAAATAAGCGTTGTGTAAAGGTCCAGTACAATAATTCTATCTGTCCAAGGAGGTTTAGTGAGGGATACTTGGTCCTTTTGTGGGATCAACCGAAAGAACCCTTGGGGGAAGTAAAGTTTAACCCCATGTGGCGTGGGCCTTACATCATTAAGCGTGTGTTAGAGACAGGAACTTATGAGTTAGTGGATTATGAGGGAACGGCCTTGGCGGAGCCTAGAAATGGGCTCTATCTCAAGAAGTACTATGCATAATTTTCAGCCAAGGCTGGTTATTGTATATTATTGTATAGTTTTGCATAGGTAGGTCTGTTTCTTATCGTGATCGGGTTTGTGATTGGTTTTCGTTTCTTTTGGCTGATGTCAATGGAATCTTCCACCTTCATAGGATTCGTGGATGGTGCGAGCCATCACACTCAACACTCAGCCTCTGCTGCTTGGGTGATTTATACTCCTATGGATCAAGTATTGTCTTTAGGAGGCGTATGCTTATGGCCATCTTCAAACAATGTTGATGAATATAGTGCCATTGTTGAGCTTCTACAAGATGCCATTTTACATGGTGTTCTATCTCTTGAGGTACGTCTTGATCCGGAGTTAGTAGTGTCATAGCTTAATGGTTTGTACCATGTTAGAGATCCAACATTATTAAGAAGATTCTTACATGTGAGGTTATTAGAACAGAAATTTGACAATATAACATACATACATATTCCAAGAAGTAATAATCAAGTTGCTGACTCATATGCTAACTACGTGTTATATTGACATTTGTTTCATACACAATAAACTCATCACAAACACAAATTTTTACACATGTAAATAAACAAATCGATCATCATAAAAAAATTTATATACATCCAAAATGTGGTAATACATTGTGTCATAATACAAAAATGGGGCTCTCGAGCCACCAAAATATAATACACGGTAATACAAAATGTATCACTCCTAGGTATCTAAGCCTATGGAGGAGGAGGGGGGTTGTGATCATGGAATGTCACTACAGATCTAACTAGTCATTGAAATAATTGCACCCATGCTTGTGGTACACCCACCACCTGGCTCTGCATGGCCTTAGGCAAGTCCTCAACTTGCGCCATGGGAAATCTATGTGTCAGCCTCACAAAGTTGGTATGAATGCTCTGGAGCGTCCGCTCCGCATCCACACCCATGATATCGTCTCCTCTTCCCCTCCGTCTGTGACAAGGGAAGCCTTCAGGCCGTCGTGGTCCCACATATGCATGCATATGGTAGATGTTACTATGTATTGTCACCCAAAAACATGTCTTTTGATTCCATATAATCAGAAAACACAAAAAAATTAAATAACTCAAAAATTTAAAGAGAGGGTCGAGATTC
>LPNX011048821.1:278452-326304 GCA_001517045.1 Pseudotsuga menziesii
ATTTCGATCCTTGTGGTAGTGGCATGTCTAGGTCCCCCAAAAAATCTATCCCCACATAGTGGTAGTCATCGATGGCCACTATCTGTCGTCGCCACCATGGAACGAAATCAGCTTGATAGGGGTTGGATACCCTACCTCCCCCAAGTCTACGCATCGCATCCGCCCAACACTATTGGGCCGGATCTTGAAACCCGTGTAGAGGAATGTCAACTTTGGGGCTCAATATTGGAACACGCTCAAAGAAAAATGTGCTCAGTATGCTACTGAAACTGAAGTTTCACACTCTGCCCATCTTACACTCACTGAGCTGATGTTTCATGTTGCCTAGTAGTGCAGTGCTCCAATCATATACCGTGGGTCTCATGCACTCCACTGCATAGAACATCAGAGGCCACAAGGCCTGGTGGAGTGAATCCAAGCCTGCCATCCTTCCCAGTGTCAGTAGGATGGTCTTTAGGCCCAACACCTATATGGAGTTAGTTGGGATCTGACTCCCCACCTTCTCCATGTCTGGATAGTAGTACACAGCAATGTACTCATCTATAGTCAGGCCACCTCCGAGCTCGCCAGAACGTAGGTTCACTACTTCCCCTTGTTGGGAAAGTCCAGTAATAAAGTATATGTCCTCCACCTCTATGGTGAGGGACATCCCATCTATCTAGAATGACTCTGAATCTGGATCCCAGTAATCCACCAACATCTACAATAGTCCTAGTTTGGCCCTTAAGCCGCCAAGACACCAAAATTTGTAGAGCCCACATGCATGTAGCGCTTGTTGAGCCATTAGATCCACCCTTACTTCTTCTTCTACATCACCATGTTCATGTTCTCTCCATTCTAGGACCATCCTGCACAAAAAAATTGAGTTTTTCCCATTAGAACACTTGAAAAACCTTAAGCGTGGCAGCATACGTGACTGTTTTCCAATAGCCGTTTATGTACGTGACTGTGAAGGAATTTTCCACGTATATCCAGCCCTATACATGGAAAAACCCTCAATTTCTGCGTGGGCCATAGTGCCTATTTTGGAATGGCCTAGAAATCCAAAATCACCATGGAATTTGACAAAAATTGCATCAAAATGGAAGAGTAGAGCATGGGTAAGTACCTAGAAAAAACGGTAGTGGATTCCGTCGGCTGGATCTCCCGGAATTCGCTGTTGAAATTCTAAACTCAAATGGGTAAAAATTTCAAATGTTTTGAATTTTTAACTATTTATAGAAATTTTCAAATTTTTGAAAATTTTTACCCCCTTTCCTATAGTTTGGACCGTTTCTATTCCTTTTGGACCGTTTTTGGACTAATTTAGGATGTAGGAGACCTTTTTGAGTGTCGTTTCAGCCATTGGATTGGCCCATTCGTGCAGATTTCAGGTATCATGTGTAAACTAGCATATAGGTTAGGTTTCATCACAGTTTGCATTTTGCATGACCTTATGACCATTTCATTATAGCCTTAGGTATGAACCCACTCTGTTATGTCATGGAACCTTCTTGCTATTTTAGAAGTGGCATGATATGAGTGGTAGAGCTTGACCTTACATGGGTACCCTAGTTAGTGCCTTATTTTCATTTCATGCCCATGCTAACATTTTGTCCCTTAGGGTGTGGGAGTCCGTTGTATACTATTGCCATGACATTTCGCAAGAGCCTCATACTCCTCTTGATATTTTGTTGGCCTATTTCCCTCAAGACTCCCTTATGTCAAGTTGTAATTGCATTATCATGAGCTTTGCTTGCCTTATTGAGCCTTATGACAGCTTTCCTGACGTTGAGTTTCAGCCATATAGCCCGAGCTTGTCTCATGTCTAGCCATGCAAAACCATTTTATATATCCTTTGCAGCTTGATTTCCTATTCTTACCAGGAGGGGATTTTCCCCCAAGTGTCGCTATCTTGCACATGTATCATTGCATTGAGCATAGGTATGTTCCACTGCTTGGAACTAATTTTTTTTCCCCTATGACACTCGTCTCCTCCTAGTCTGTAACTATAAATCAGTTTTATTCTTTTTCAAGCTTTTTAAATATTTGGAAAAGTCCAAAAAAAATAAAAAAACCAAAAATCCGAACAAGGAAAGATGTTATCTTTTGGAAGCTGTCAAGTCGTGTCGCCTTTGAACAGAGCACTGTATATCACATCCGTTGGTTGGGTTTATAGTTTGACTTTAGGAGCTATACTCGTTTTATCTGAGTTTATCTCCACTGACTGGTTAAGCTTCTAGTCCCCATGGAGCCTCTGTCGATGCCTCCTATGTCGCAGAGATGTCCCAGTTTTGTATATCGAGTCCATGGTGCCTTTATTTAAGTCACCATACATCGTTATGCTCTTGTTTGAAGGAAGTTGAAACCTGAGTCGGCCATTCCTCAATTATCTTGACTTTGCATGTCATCCATTCTCGGTACAGTTACTGGTTTGTGCACCTTATGATCAAGTCCTTCCACATTATATAGATTTTATAAGTACCTCCTGTTGGATGATGGGGGATTCCTTAATTCCCTCGTTCCAGTGGATTTCATCCCATCGAATTCAGATCATTTATTCTGGGATTGGAATCTAGAGTCATTTTGAGTGCCTTGAGACTTGCAGTCATCTGTGGCAGGTTCTTTCACCATCAACAGTTTTTGGGAATACATCAATGTCACCTGATCGATGGATCCTCTCAAGTGTTTGATCTCAACACATTTATTCACACTTGTTAGTTTGCACTCTAGTACCTTGATTCCCATTTTCATTATTGGTGGGTGATCTCGCGTCTGTTAAAGGTATACATCAATGACCGGTAATTAGACAACGGAATACTATGTTTGACCTCGACACCTCTATTCACATAGTAGGACATGTACTCGTAGCGGTTTGTGTAGAAGGCCTTTCAGATTGGTGGCATCTCTTATATGCTACCTCCTTGATCATGCCAGTGTTCATGAGATTTCAGCTCTCATGACTTGATTCCAATATATGTCAGACATTTCTAGTTATTATGGAGATCTTGATCCATTGTATATCTTCAGCCATTATGGAGATCATGATCCTTTATATATCTTCATCATGGAGATTCTAATCTATGTATATTGTACGTGGTGATGACCACTTATGTGATATTTTGTATCATGCCTATTCATGGCCATTGTACTCTTATCTATCTCAGACTGCTATATGTATTTGTAGTTATGTGCAGAGTTGTATCATTGTACTATGTTTATTGGGTGGTTGGTATTCCATTTGGGATCCTTCATCACTCCACTTCTAGGATGGACTTATAATGTATTTTGGTCATCGTATGACCCCTCTAACCTCACACATTAGGGGGCATCTGTTATAGCTGATTTTACCACTCCAGGGGAATCACACTTGTATGGCCTTCCCATGTCCCTCTGCAGACTCTTTAGACCCCTTGGACCATTTTTTTTCCTTTGATGTTTCCTTGACCATCCCCATAAACATGTGAAAATTCATATACGCAACTTTTAAACCCCTAATCGCATATATACGCGGGTTTGACCCCTCAAACAGCGTACATCGGGATGTGTGCAAAATCGAAATCCTTTTGGAGTTTTCCTTGACATGGATCCAACTCACTTGACTCTTGGCCTTCCATATGCCTTGAGATCGCTCGGATTCGACCTTTCAGTACCCCTTTGAAAAGATATATAAGGAACTCTTTAATACATTGAAGGCATATGAGAGAATTGAGAGCAAAGAAACTATAGTCCATTGTTGCTGGAACTTGTGCTTGAGTCTGCATCCCTTTGTCCCTTGGAGAACTTTGGTTTTCTTCCCAAGCTTTCCTTTTGCTTGTAAGCTTGCTATCAAGAGATGGAGGATTGAGGTGGTGGAGGCCCAAGTGGGGGATTCCATTTCTCCGATTCGCAGACGTGTCGACAGAGTTTGTATCCATTGTAATCTCTGATTTTATATGAATAGAAATATATTTTCCTATCCAATAATGTATGTTTGAATGAATATTTTATCCATGGATTATTTCAAATGCTTATACATTGTTGATTATATATGCTAGAATAGATCTAACAACAATATATATAGTATGCTTGTCTTGTTTACTTATTGTTGAGGAAGTGATTTATCAATTCAAGCTGAAGTTGAAAAGCTCAACGGGGATCTACTTCAACCGTCCAGAATAAGGTACGAGGTCTGATCCTTTAGTGTTAGATATTTTATTTCTATTGCATATTGGAAATGATTGATTTTTGGAATCAAGCTGTCTGTTGTGGTACCCCAAGCCATAGGAATTTCTCTCCGTAACAACAAGGTCAAAACATAATTCTATTATGGTAGTGGTAGACATATTAACTAAAGAAGCTCACTTTATACCAATTAAGACTACACATATAACAATTGAAATAACATATATTTATATGAAATAGGTAGATAGATTACATGGTATTCGAAAATAAATTGTGCTAGATAGGGATTCAAAATTCATAAGTCATTTTTGGAAAGGGTTGTTTAAAGGTTTTGGAAGGATTTGAATATAAGTACTTCACATCATCCTTAGATAGATGGACATACATGAAGGGTTAATCAGGTTATTGAAGACATTTTGAGAATGTATGTAATGGATCAACCTACTAAATGGGAAAATTATTTGCATCTTGTGGAATTTTCTTATAACAACGGTTATCACTCTTCTTTGAATGTAATTCCTTTTGAAGCAATGTATGGAATAAAATGCAACACACCTATTAGTTGGGACAATCTGACAAACAGAGTTATCATTGGGACATGATTATTAAAGGAAATGGAAGATGAGATGGTTATGATTAAACATAATTTTAAAATAACATAGGATATACATAAATGGTATGCAGATCATAATAGGATTGACACACATTTTTAGGTTGGGGATCATGTGTTTTTGAAAGTGAAATTGAAAAAGAGTACTTTAAACTTGGGGAATTGTTCTAAACTTGCAGCTCGATATTATGGCCCCTTTGAGGTTTTGGAAAATATAGAACCAATTGATTATTAAATAGATTTTCCTCTTAGCATAAAAGTGCATAATGTGTTTCATATATCTCTGTTGAAAATTTATTTGCATGATCCTAGGCATATAATTGAATGAAATGTGATACAAGTAAATTGTAGAGTAGATGCTTTTGTTTTACATTAGATGATGATGCACATGCTATGATATATTATTATGTATATAATTTTGATACTCACATATTATCATTGTTATAATGTTCGTATATATATGATTTCATGTCACCATGTATAGATGATTTTGATTATGTTTTGTATATATATTTGATATGACTAGGTGGAGTCAAAAGGAGACTTTCTACTAGATCCTATTTCCATTTTAGGAACAAAGACCAAGCTACTCAGGAACAAATAAATCCATCAGATTAAGGTTCAGTGGATCCACTATACTCTTGAGGATGCGAGTTGGGAATTAGTAGATGTGATGAGGGAGGCATACCCTCATTTGTTTTTATATTTTATAGCATGTATGTGTGTGTATCGAGGATGATGAATGTTTTAAGGGGGGATGGATGTAATACCCTATGGTTTATCCCTTGGACATATTATTATTGTTGCTATGTTGGACATAGAGGCAAATGATGCATGGACTATGGTTTTCACATTATTATTTTTATTATGTTGAACTTATAAAACAATTGAATAAAATAAAAAAAATCGGACGACTGATGCCGTGAAAGAGAGTATGAGGAACCATGATGTTATGAGAAATGGGTTGTGGAAAAGTGTTTACCTATTTGTGTTGAGCCTATGTTGCTGTTGTACAACCTTATTATGTACTTAATGGGCCCTCTTGGTTATGTACCCTCATGTGTTATGTTACTCCTTGGTTTTATTTACCTTGAGATTAATTTTTATTTTAGGATTGGAGTCCCTTTTTCACCTAGTGTTCCCTCATGAGTTGGATTCGTGTGCCTCTTGGTGTAGCCACTTGATGTGTAAATCCTATTTGATATTTTTTGAATTTAAATATCATTATTTTTTCCCTCTCTCTCCCAATTATAATTTCTCATGAAGGAATTCGATTTGCTTGTGTTGAAAAGAAAAGAAAAAAGTCCCTCTTGTGTGTTGGTTCATGCTTTTTCTCTTATGTTTTTGTTTGGCACTTGTGGTTTGATTTTTTTTCTCTTGGTATGAGACACTTAATGAGCATGTTCCCAAGATAATTTACTCTAGATCCAATGGTATTTTCCCTGGATCCATTGGAATTTCCCTGGATTGGAAGTGCTACTTTCCATTGGGTTGTGGTTGGATTGTTGTCCTGGATTAACTAGAATTTCCCTAGAGTGGAAGTAGAGGTCATACTTGCCGTTGGGTTGTGGTTAGAATTATTTCTTGAGAGAATTTGTGGTTGAGTGCACTCTTTCTTGTGGCATCATGGTTGCGGCTCAAGGGTGACCATTGCAAAGTTAGTTTTGGCTTGCATTGTGTCTCTGACTGAGTGGAGCGGGGCATAGTCGATTCTAATTGCATATTTGGAAAAGATAAGTGATTTATCTCATATTTATTTAATTTATTTGGATTTGATATGATTTATTTATGGATTCAAATTAAATTTTTGACAAAAATCATGGGATATTTGTGGAAGAAACCTCTCATGGAATTCAGTCTATTTATGCAAGCAAATTTTGTGAAGGAATTGGAAAGTAGTTTTTGGGATTTTGTGCACAAATTGTTTGAGGAAATTATTATTTGAAAAATATGCTACATAAATGATATTTTTACCCATTTTAATTATATAATGTATATTTTTATGGTAAATTATCCTCATAATGGTTTAAGACACTTCTCTTTGATGCTTCTACCTTTTATTCAAAAACTAGTTTTTTGATTGGATTGTTTGCATAGTTTGGAGGCTTGGTAGATGAAGTGTTTGTAAACATTATTGAGTATTATTTTATGATTGTGTATGATAAATACAATTTAAATCTGTATGATAATGTGAGGGTAAATCTTCTTGACAATGATTGAAAAATGTCTTCCAAAATTCTAGTAGATCAATTTCCAATTTCTAGCTCCTTCAATGGAATTGTTTTGAGTCGATTTGTGACTTTTCATATGAAGTGTTTGACCAAATTTTAGAATGATATATAACTTTATTATTACTTATAAAAAAATTTATTTATATTTGGAATGGAATTTGAATGACTCTATGAGTTTTGGATATACTTATTCTAGCGAGTCCAAATGAGTTGAATTAGCTAGTTTTGTGAGTTATTTAATGGAATGTATATGGGAGGAAAGATACATACATATTAATTCAGGTTACCCATTATACAATTGAAATTATCTATATTAATAATATATTTCTCTTTATTTGGTATTTGGAAAGTTAAATTGGAAACTAGGTACATTGTTGTGAAAATTGATAACTAGTTGGGGATTGAAGCCTACGTTTTCATAAAAACATAATGCTACAACTATGTGATATGTTTATAAAATTTTATTTTGATTCAGGTGGATAATTATTAGGTTTTATCCTTTACTTATGGATGCATTTCATTTTGGTCCAGCTATTTAGACTCAATTCCTTGCTGTGAATGTTAACTAGTTTAATTGGAATTGATGGAAAATATCACCTTATGTGCAATTGGAATGGTATGCAAATAAAAATTAAATTGTATGTAGGTGAAAGATGAAATATTGTTTTAATGTATTTAGTATTTATTCTAGTTTTAATGGCATGGTTACAAGTTGATTTTGTGCAAGACTAGCTGCTTATATTGGAAAACTAGTTAACTAGTCTTGTGGACTCTCTTTTGTAATTACCACCAGCGTAGATCCAAATCTTGGGCTCTATCAAGCGCCAAGAGGGATCAAATATCTTTGTAGGTATCCATTGATTTGATTCAAACCAAAAGACACATATTTTTATTTAAGGTCCACATGTAATATTTTATTATTAATATTTAATATTATTTATGGCCCACATATAATATTTTTTATTATTTTTTATTTTATTATCAACTAACATTACAGTGTTTCCTCATACATGGTTTTAAAACCATGCACATGGTTTATGGTTTTAAAACCATGTGCAAGGCCAACATTTTTTATTATTTTGTTAAGTAAAAACATTACAACATCTCCCCCATATTGTGTTTTTTTTTATAGCCAACATAACATTATGTTCTATTTTTTTTATGGCTGACATAACATTATGTTATATTTTTTTTATAGCCGACATAACATTATGTAACGTTACGTAATGTTACAATGTTACGTAACGTTACAACGTTACGTAACGTTACAAGATCTACCCCATACTGGGTTGTAGAGCGCCTCTCGACGCAATGATTAATTATTGTAATTTTGGTAATTAGTAATTATTTACATTTAATTAAATATTATTAATCCATTGGTATTTATAATATATGTTTATTTTTTAAACATTTGTATTTGTGATAAGTGTCATCATTTGCGCACTAAGTTCCATTAAGTGTCATAATTAACACTGTAATTACTAGTTAACCATGAATAAGAATAATTAGCCTTTAAAAGTGGTTATGATATATGATATGGATTGGATTAAATTTTTAGGATGTTAGATAATTTTAAGAAACTTTTCCATCCCTTGAATCATTTGTTGGAATAATTATTGGATTTATTTTAATTTATTGGTAGTTAAAGGGATTTTATTGAAATTAAATCATGAAAAATGAAATTATATATTTGTTTAACTAATATGTTGTGCTAAAATTATGTGATTAGCCTTAGATAGCTAATTATATGTCTCTAATACCCTTTTATATCCCCGCAGGACATTAGATAGGCCCTATGTAGTGAATTCTTCTTCCTTCTGCTCAAAATCTGAGGATTAATGTTGTTTATACATTGACATTTGTAACTTAATGCATTTTATGATTGTTCCATATTATGGATTCCTCTCTATGTTGTGTGATTTTTCCTTCTTCATTAATATTGAATCTAAATCGATCAAATGTGTCGTTGAAAGTTATGAATGCGGTCAGTACTATTACTAGATAAAAGAGATCTACTTTGAAACTCCTTTTCATTGAACATAGGCAAAATACTTGATAGAGGTCATTTGAATCATTGATGTGAACATTGTGTGAATATAGAGTCATTTTTTTCATATATAAACTAAAACTATGTTAATTTGAACCTCCCTTGTTATATCACCAATCGATTGAAAATCAAAATAAAGAAGAATGCCTTTGTGAAGGTGTTCATCCAATGTGACAAAGTATAGTATCTAGATAAGTGTGCCATTCTAAGGATAAAATTCCTGCAACCATGAATTAAAATTCTCACCGTCCCATAGAGGATGCACACACAACTGCACAAAAATGCATGTAGGCCTTCAAAATTCCTGCACGACATAAAGTAAATTCCTGCCAAGCTATATATAAATGCACATAAGCTTCTCAATGTTGTAAGGAAGGGAGTTTCTCTTATAACCCTTCATCAACATACCTTAACAGCATGTGTTTATGCACTTCTTTTGTGTATGAAAAGGAATTCCAATCATCAATAAAGATGTCATGAAATTGTAAAACATGCAAGATAGCTAGAAGCATTTGTAACCTTTCAAAGTTTTGAAGATCCAAATTTTTACACTTGGCATATCTAAAATGGCCATTAGTCCCTATCATTGAGACATTCCTAAAAATATAAAAATCTTACATGTCTTGAACCTGTGACTAATTCCAAATGACAAATCTAAATATATAATATATTATGAAATATCATACATTAATATGAGACATACATTTTGACAATTTTTTTGTTGGAGTTTACCAATTGGGTTGATGTTGTGAGTGGAACACCATAAGAACCTTGTAGTGTTGTATTTAAGAGTCTATATACGTCATATACGAGTGTGTTTATTTATTATGCATTTGTAAATATCTAATTTTGGTCGCAATTATGTTATAAACATTTATTACTTCAACAATTATTATGTGCAACCAAATTCAATAGCGTACGGATAGGGGAGAAAATTTACTCATAGTTAAGGCCTTCTTTTTGTGCAAAACCTTTTTTCACAAGCCTCACCTTATGCTTGTCAACTGATGCATCTAATTTACACTTGTTCTTGTAGACCCATTTGTATCCAATTCGTTTGGTTCCAAATGGAGGGCCCACCAACTTCTATGTCCCATTTTTTATGAGAGAATAATATTCATTCTAAATGGATTCTTTCCACTCATCATCAACAACATATTCTCCAAAGGAATTTCATTCAAGGTTAGTAGGTAAATTTAATTTACAAACATATGAAATATACATATTATCTACATGACCTGAATTTGAATTATTTTCATCTCCTCCATCTTCATGTCTTGTCAAGCTTTTGGTTCTTGTCTTTTTGACTTCATCAGGATAAAAAATTTCAAGTGTATTCATGACCCACTTTAGAACCTTCTGTGAGGGTCTAGGTTCCTCAGTTGGTGATGCTTCATTATCTTCAAGATTCAACATTCCAATCCTCTCAATCACATCTTCCAATTGAACCTCTTTCTCTGGTGAAGCGGTAGGAGTTTTTTCATAAGAGGGATATGGTGTTGCAAAATGAGATTACAAATATTAATACAATATAGGGATCCCACCTTCAATATGCATAATCTCATTTTCAAATTCATGATATGTCTTCAAATGGGTAAATTTATCCAAGATATCAAATTTCCTCTGAATAGTATTGACATATTTATGCATTTCAAGAAAAATGATATCTATGGAAAATATAAATTTTTTGTTTACCTCATCATAAATATGATATGACTTGGTGGTTTTTTAGTACTCCAAGAAGATACACTTTCAACTCCTTGCACTAATATTGTTTATTTGTTCCTTTGGAATTAAGGCATAACAGGTAGAACAAAAGGCCCTGAGCTGCCTCTCTAAACCAATGTGGACATACCACATTTAATATGGAGCCTTGTTTCCAAGAGAATGAGATGGAATTTTGTTTCTCAAATATATTGAACACATAATTGCATCACCCAAAAACATCAAAGCCACAGTCTTGAAAAATAGCATGGAGTGTACCATATTCAAGAGTGTCCTATTCAATTTTTCTACGACACTATTATGTTGGGGATTGAATGGAATAATGGTTTGATGCTTAATTTCATGCTATCTAAGATTGTATTTAAATTCATTACAAGTATATTCTCTTCCATTATCGGTGCAAAGGGAACCGATGTGAGGTTGTGCTTCATTTTTAATCCAAGCATGAAAGTTTTTAAATATTTCAAAGGATTGAGATGTATATTACAACAAATAAACCCAATACATATTGGTGTAATCATCAATAAAATTCATGATATATTTTTTACCATTAGCAGAAGAAACAAGCATAAGGCCACACAAGTAAGAGTGTATTAACTCAAATTTTCTACATGATTTGAAATTTGAATCATGGAAATGTTTCTTATTATGTTTTCCAAGAATACAAGCATCACATGGTTTCAAATTCTTTTGGAAGGTGGTTAAACCAGTGACAATATTCTTCTTCAACAAATAGATTCTATCATAATTCATATGCCCATATCTAGCATGCCACAAAATAATAGATGACAATGTACCTTATTCATGCTGAGTATGGTATAAAAAAATATGATCTTTTGTGGATTTCCCTTTCATTGTCAACAATATACCATATTCCCATCTAGTCATGATGACTTGGTTGTCAAAGGATCTCCTTACCTCAATTTTCCCATCAAATATGTGGGTGGAATAACCTTGTTGTCAAATGTGCACAAGAGATAATGAGTTTCTCTACAACTTTGGAAGATAGAGAACATCATGCAACATAAATTCATGGAATCCAAGAAATTTGAGCATTATGGTGTCGATTCCCTTGGGTTTTAGGTTGTATTTATCTACAAAATAGACTACATCATCTAAATGGTCATTTAATTATTCAAAAAAAGTCTCTTCTAAATGTCATGTGAGAGGTTGCACTAGTGTCAAGAAAACAAGCAGTTCTCTAAGAATAAAATGAAACATTGAACATACCTTCATTTACACCAATATTGCAATATGAAACAATGGAATGAGAAAATTCAAAAACTTTACATGATTCAAGAGCTTTACCTATTTCTTGTTTGAGATATTCTACCATGGAATGTTGTATGTATTTTCCTAATGTCCCTTATTTATAGAATGGACAGAGTGAATATTTGATATATCAATATGGCTATGTCTACCCTCCTTCCACTGAGATTCTTTCTTCCACGTAATATTTGAGAATATTTCTTTAAGAGAAAATCACTTCAAACAAGAAGACAAAAAATTGGATGCAATACAGTCTCTATAAATTTTGCAACATAATCTACTACAATAATGGGATATTTTTAATATACAAAGGTAATAAAAATTACTACTATACATGTGTGACCCAATCTGGTTGCTAAAGCTTTCATGCTATCAGAAAAGAAAATATAAAGATTTTTTATACAAAAAGAATGAATCTTATGAAACAAAATTTATAATCCATAAGCTTTGTGATACAATCTATGCAGTTAAGCAATACATGGTGTAGGTCTACAATCTGTGTAGTTAAGCAATACAAGATGCATGTCTACAATATATTCATTACATTGTACTACAATAAACTATGTATAAAAAGGTTTAAAGTTACAATACAATCTATGCATATAACTAACAATGTGCTAGCAATGTAGTCTTTTGCAAAGTACAATAGCTACAATGGGAATCTCTTCCATGCAGTGTAGTCTCTTTGATACTAATAATAATGTGAAGAATACCATATGTAGATGTGTACAATGTGAAGTATGTCAAATAACCATAGTTCCTTCCTAACTACATAACTATTGGAACATTATGCTAGCAGTTTTATATTAATAATATGGATATTTTTATGTAAGAAGATGAAAATTACCTTCAACATAATAACACTAAGTATTGTGAAAAATAAAAATGGGATTCACATATTAATATAAAAAATTACAAGGCTTCTATAGACTATATATATTAATATAATGATTAGTACTTCGCCAAAAAAGAAAAAAAATCCTTTTCAATATGTCAAATTCAGTTCGAGCATCTAGAGAAGGAAGGAAAAAAGGACATTAGAGAAATTAGTCAAATAAAAACAACTTTATTTCAAAGTCCCTTTGAATCCACAAAACCTGTAATTAATGATCTTTTTTCCTTATGCAACCAACAATATTTTTTACAATCAGGGAATCTATCCCAAGAAGCAATTCATCAAAGTCACAAAGTATGGGATTCCTTATTCAGGAATATATAGTCAAGGGTTTAGTCTCTTCTCTAACTTCTCAAATTATAGAGTGGTTGGAATCTGGAAAGCTGCAAAGAATTGTTCTAGTGATTATGAGAAAATCCTTGTAGGAAGTACTTTAAAGTTGGTAATTCAATGTTGTGATAGATGACAAGGTTGTTAAGAAAGGAATATGTGTCTTGAGAGAGGAGAGTGATAAATAAATCATGCACCAAATTGCAACTAAGGGTTTCCATGCTTAGAGATAATTTATGCAAACATCACACAACTCCTCATGCATAGGATATGAAGAGATCATGGAGAGGAACCACGATTACATGTTGAGCATAGATAAAGAAAGACAATCCTCATAACACTTTATAATCATAAATCATATATATCTATATATCATGTTGCACTTCCATAAATGACTAATTATATAACACATCATAAACATATAAAAATTCCATGTTACAAATAAATTAATTCTTAAAGATATTAATATTATATTGAAATCTAAATTTCAACATCATATAATTATTTAAGTCCAAAATTCTATAATCTCTATCACCCCTAATCATTGTTACACTTATTCCCTAACTCCCTTAGCTATTAACCATTATTAACCCTTGAACTAACCTTTCACATCTATATATTTTAACATAAACCTATAATTCATCTATTATATAACCAAGATAATGTTTAACCACTAACCCCTATAATATTTATACCCCATAATAGTAACTATAATTGAAATCACATATCCGTTAGTCCTTAAATCCTACAAACACTAACCACACAAAATCTAATGCATATAACATCCAACTCCTCTAACATCTAAATTCTAACCCCTAATTTCTATAACCCTATATTCTAATCATTATTACCACTTCTCTTATGAAACCTATTATTTTTACCCTAATCCATATAAACCAAAATCCATTTCCCTTAATTCCTATAATCCTTATGACTAGACTCGCAATCCCTATAACCATCATAATGCCAACTTTTATAACAATTATACCCTAAGTATCATAACTTTCATATAAATTAATATGTAACCCTTATAACCCCTTATCCTTTATAATTCCTTATAAAAACCATATCCACTAAACCCTAATAGGTAATACATAACCCCAATAAGTGACACTTATAATACCCTAATCCCTATCACCTATATAACCTACCCATCTAACTCTTTAACACTAAGGTGTACAATTTATAAGCCTTACTCTCTAAAACCCCTAACTATTATAATATATCATACCTCACTATTATAACCTATATAATAATATAAAAAAAGAATGTATAAACTAAATATATAACCCTTAACATTTATAACCTATAAATCTTCATTGTCATCATCAACATCATCATTAATTATGTAATATAGCAAATATTATATTACATCACAAAAATTGTATAATATATGTTATATAATACATATTATATATGTATATATAATTTGATTTGTACACGCACACACTATGTTTAACCTAGACACAAATCACAGGGGCAAGAAGAAACAAGAGGAATAGAGACAAAAAAAGAAAGACATGACATGATTATAGGATCATATTGCCTCCTAAACAAGTAAGCTGCAATTTTCTTTTTGATATGACATACTTCTCTATTATTTTACCTCCAAGGTTAATTGGTCAATTTTGACCCATCCCATTTCTCTATTTATAAAAGAAATTTTTGAGATTAGGATACACAAATTATAATTTGCACTAGGCATACCAATTTTACATATCTTTTTAACAGTATGAATAGATCAACTATGATGTATGTGTCCTATAATAGAGTGTCTAGGGTTCGAATGGATACCTATGGATGAATACATCAAAGATTAGGTATGGGTCTATATTAATAGAACACAGAAACATAATGAATTGCATTAACATATTCATAGTGTTTTATATGGCCTTTGGGATTTAAATGGATTTATGTTTTGTAAGATCAAATTTGGGGTATGGGTCTATGCAAGTTGGGATGGATTTATGGTTGAATAGATCAAATATTAGGTATGGATCCATGCTAATATCACATAAATAAACAAAGGGAATCATATTGAGAGACTCAAAGTGTTTTTAATGGCTTTTGGGATTGAAATGGATTTATGTTTTATATGATCATAATTTGGGGTATGCGTCTTCGATAACAGGCATAAACATAGGAAATAACATTGAAATAATGAAAGTGTTTCAATGGTCTTTGGGTTTTAGATGGATTTATGCTTTATATGATCAAAATTTGGAGTATGGGTTTTTGGATGTATATCATAGAGAAATGGAATAACAAAAATAAATACAAATAACCAGTTAATATTACTCTCATAGAGTTGACAAGTGTTGAGATATTCAAAGTGTTATCAATAACATTTAGGATTGAGATGGATTTATGCTTTGTATGATAAAAAAAGGGGTATTGGTTCAATGAACATATAAAACAAAGAAATGGTATAACACAAAGAAAATGTAAGGAGGAACAAATTGATGCCACTCTTTATCATTTTGATTGGTGTTGAATAATAAATTAACTTGGATATAATAAGTTTCAATTATTATTTTTTAAACAAAAACCGAGAAATTTATATTGAAGAAGTTGAAACCAGCCGATAATTACATAGATTGCAAACTTTTTTAAATAGAGCCACATAGTCTGAGATCCTGGTCAGATCCAATAGAGAGGGATTTGATCAATTCAAAATAACAACATGCTTCTTTCCAGCAAAAGTTGTATGTCTATATTTGTAAATTCTAACATACTGACCACTTAGTAAGACATGGAAGAACATTTAAAATACTTGAAAAAAAGGACTACATCTATAGAGTTAAACTTGCCTTCCTACTCCGAATTGGGATTGTTGAGATACTGGAGCTTATTCCATCTATCATGCTTCCACTTACAATATTTATTGAAAATTCCTAACTAGTTCATTCTTACCAAGATATTCAAATCCCTCTTCATATCTTTCATGCTGTCCATTTTTTCATGCAGGATCTATTCCAGATCGTCCAACATGGATTCCATGTTGGCAATGATAGTTTATTTTTGACGAACCTATCCTAACATTCCACCAATTCCCCGTAAATGACACTTAAAATCCACCTCAATTCATCCATGATGTATTCGGTTCCACTTAAAATATATCTCCAATATTCCATGACTTCCACTGAAGTTGTAGATTTTTTAGATCAATTCTCGGTATCACCAATTCCTAATTCATTCACCTTCTCAGTTATCTTTGTTTGCCTCCTTTCATCCTCGGTAGAGAGGGAGGATGAATGATGATGATGCCTTCCTTGAGATGGAATTTATATAGAACAACTATGATTCCACTTAATTCACACCTTTATAAAATGATGTAGAGAATTGGTTATGCTATTCGAGACAAAGTCTTTCCTCCTTGCTCGAAACTACAAGTGATTCATTCCTATCTCTGTCGGAGTATCCTTTGAAGAATATCTTTCCATCCATATCCCTAGAATCTCTTGTGTCGAATGGACACATAAAATTAAGGAACAATACCTCTCACTCAGGATATTTAACTTCCCTGACACCTTGGAGGTCAGGATTCATTAATAACCATGTACCTTGCTTGGTGCCACACTTATACAAGAGAGAGTTCTATTGACTAGGTGATTGCTTAAGGTGTTTATTACCCAATCATTTGTATAGAAGGAGGTTATGTTTTTCTTCCTAACCAAACAAACCATTTTCCTACAAACCTTTAGGTGGATAAAAGGATCTTCGATGGTTACTAATTAGATAATGGGATCCATTTTCAAATAGGGGGATGATTGTGTATAACGGTCCAACCTTCTTGTAATATGGCACCAAGATTTTCCTTCTCATGTGCTTCTTCGTTATTCAGTATTCTAATGTGGTACATAGAAACGCGATATGAATTAGGAGAAAGGGACATAATCCTTTGTTGTATGCACCCAGGATTGACTTCTTTCCCTTGAATCAATTTCCTCATTTTTCTTATGACTATTTTGGAGTCTCCAAAGATTGTAGTTTTTGAGAGTTTCATTGAGGAGATAAGTTCCACTCCTGTCATTAAGGCGAACCATTCTTCTTGAATGTTTGTATTTTTTTCCAAACCACGGGAAAATGATTTCAATATGCTTCCTCTAGTGTCCAAAAATGTATCCTTACACATTGGCATCCCCAATAAGTTTCAATTTACTAATGAAAATAAATCATAGTGTTTATTAATTTAAAAATAAACAATGAAGTGTTTGTTAGGTTAAATATGGTATATGGGTCTACATTGGTACAATTGAAATAATTATAGTTAGTATGGCACAAAGAAATACAGGAAACGAATAAATTTCACTTGATAGAGTTGATAGGAGTTGAATAATAAAGTGATCTAAATATAATAATGTTTCAAAGTATTAATAAAAATATATCATAGTGTTTTTTAGGGTAAATATTAAATCATAAAGTTCTTGTGAAACTAACATTTGTCCAATCTCTTGGTGGCATTTCTTGACATTCTCTCATAATTTTCATATATGTTTTGGGTGTGTAGTTAAAAACTATCTTTACAAGATAACCTTGATTGATATTTGACCTAGTTGTAACTTCATAAAGAAACACTTATAATGTAGCAGGATTATTTATGGATCCTACCCTTAGCTAAAAAAACAATAAGTAAAACTAAGCATTACGAAACTTAACTACGGAGTTAATATACATGGATTAAGACAAGGACGATACTTAGTTTGGATTATATGTATATTTAGAAATATTTGTATTGTTGAGTAGTTTTTTATGTTTTTAATGACTATTGTGCCACAAAGATACTAATAACCTAGTTACATAGCAAAGTATGAAGGAACCATGTTCCATCTTACATTAGCTATGACTCAACATCTAGAAGGAGCACCATTTTCTACTAATTTCCATGTTATATTAATACATGGGAAGATGATGAATGAAAACTATTAGTTTTTTATTACAATACTTCTAGTTTTGACTAAAGATGAATATTCTGTCGTTAACTTCTGATCTCTAATGAATATTAAAGAACTCTAAGCTTTTACCAACATCTCCAGTTTCAACAATGAGCACACATGTAGCATATTCGACACGACTTAAATATTTATCATATGGAGTCCTAGTCCCCGAGTCTGCAAGATAACACAAATGATATACTTATCTCAAGTGATCACACAAACATACTCAATGTTATTGGCATGAATACCATTTACATAGACTAGCTGTTAGCAATTAGAATAGAGATACATTTTTATATTTAAGATCAAAAGGGAGAAAATAGCGAGGATAGTGCCCATTTTTTGCTATGAACTCAGTTCTAATTACAATTTGAAGAAATATGCTAAGTTGTGATGTTAAACAATTATTTTTATTGCAAATGAAGACTCTTATTTCTCTTGCTTATATTTGAGTAATTTTCCGTTCTTGTAATTACCTTGGATCAAATCCCACCCAGAGGTGACTACATGAATTTTTGTGTTAGATATATTTAATAGTTTAAATATGAATGTTGATAGAACATAGAATATCATATATTTACTTCATTTTGTAGAATATTTCCAGTATTCCAAATAGTGCTGAGTTAATGAACTTTTTCTACAATTTCAATTTAACATTAATAAGCTTTTCTTAATTCTGAAATTTAAGGTTAATTTCTTTTCACATGAGATCTTATTACAAGAACTAGGAAAATAATAGTTTGGGAAAGGTATGTTTATGATAGGGTATATTAAGAAGCATTTAAAAAGTTTTATTGAAATCTAGGCGAAGAATTTCTTAAAACCTGTCTCTAAAAACAACCGAAAAATGATATGTGGCTGCCAGCATAATGAAGAGCCACGTTTCTTGCAAAACCTAGATTTTATATTGAATTCTGTTTGATTTTTACCATTACTTATTTATATAGATTTGAATTTTAGTTTCATACTACTAGGCATCAACAATTTTTCTTTGTAGTTGGATAAATTGTGAAGAACCCTCATAAGCTTGTATGGATACCTGGGTTTGACAATTAAAGTAAAAGGTTTATTAAAACATCTCTTTATTAAATCATGTGTTGATAGGAAATAATATTAATCATGGTTGATTAGGCCCATCACTTTTTGGCGTTGTTGTCGAAGAGGCATTCCAGACCACAAGGGATCCTGGCAATATGAATTATCTTTTGCATTAGGAAGAAGGCTATAGTTGGAACAAGAGAAAGCAATAAATAGACGTGATACCAAGTAAGTATCACTTCTACAACACAATTTTTCATTATTTATTGTTTTCCCATAATAGTTAGTCTTTTAAAACAAACACAAGGAAAAACCTAAAAAAATAATAAAAATCCATAAAAAACGAAAGAAAAAAAACACCTTTCACCTTGTAATGAATGCTTAGAGATATGCACGAGTTTGGTTAGTTATCTCAAATAAAAATCAAATAAGAGAGCAGGAAGAGTATCGTGATATTCTTGACCCATCATCTGCTCAACATATGCCACTAAGAAGAAGAATATAAGGTCTCTTTGGATCAACAAACAATTCATCCTTTGATAACGTAAATCACAAAATGTCAAACAATGATGAAGATCGGCATCCCATTTTTTTATTTTCCCATTATAGGGGGTCCTAATGACAAATAAATGATGAAGAACATTAACCCTACTACATTACCAAATTTTCATGGGCTAACCTTAGAAGACCTAGACACCTTCTTGTTTGAATTCGAAGTGGTATGCATAACCTATGATTACATCATGGATTCCTAGAAACTTCAGTTATTCCCTTCTACTTTAAAAGACTCATCACTAAGGTGGTTTATGAGTTTAGATCCCAATAGTAGTTTTACCAGGGATCAAATGAAAGATACTTTCATTGATAAATATAGAGATTATTGTATATCCATGGAAACTAGGGATGATATCTTTAGGATGGTACAAGGACCAAATGAGTCATTAGAATACTACAAGGAATGATTTCATCTTAGCGATAAAGGAGCTCATGACTATACTTTGGATGAGTAATCTTTTAAAATTGTACTTCTTATGGGGTAAGAGAAGACCTCCTAGAAACCTTAAACCTTTTAGCTAATGGAGACATATACCAAAATGGTTATGATGAGATAAGACAAAGAAGAAACTTAGGGGACAGGATCCCTCTGATCATCTTTCCTGATGATCCAATTCCACATTTAGCAAATTATATTTGGTAAATTTACCAGATGATATGACATCAGATATTTTACACTCTATGTAATTAGAAATAGATTCCATGCAAGATAACTTAAAGAAAGAAGAATCAAAAAGAGCTTTGGTTGTTTTCTGCTCATATTGTAGAAAGAAACATAAAAATAATGAGTCCCCACTGAACCTAATGCAAGTCAGTGCTAAAAAGTTGAATTTTGTGGGATTTGTTCTGATAGACACCCTACAGATGATTTTCCTTAGTTAGGATCCTTGAAATACAACCCATATGAACCACAAATCACAAAAGAATATATTTGCTGAATAAATCCTAGGAAACCTAGACTACAAACACCCTTTCACCATCCTTATAATCATCCACAATACTCAAAATTGCAAGGAAAACCACCCTACCAGACATATGGTCCTCCATATCAACAACCTTACCACACACCACCATCTCTTTCAAATCCATATGGCCAACAACCTTACCTGACACCTGATTGGGCACTAACTATGCAAAATCAATGTAAAAAATTTCAAACCATACCGCCTGCATATGGATAGAACTTTCTTTCCAAAAGATGGAGGAAACAACAAGAAGTACCTACACTTATGCCTCCTTCAGTAACCAATACTGCTTAGCCACAAGTTCAAAATTATAACCCTATAGTATCAAGACCACCCCTGCCGAAACAACCCACTCTGAATGCTAACAATAAACAAGTTCAACTTGCATATACCAATGAAGTAACCAACTATATAGTGTACTCTCTATACAACATAGACGTAAACCAGCTAAACTTACGCTCCGGAAAAATTGTAACACACCCAACATATAAACCAGAAGATCGAATAAATACACATCCTTCTTCCTAACAACATCATACACCATAGAAAGAACCTGTAGAAGAGGAACCCATAACAGAAAAACAACATATCACATATCCAATATATTTTATTCCACCTTTTCCTTAGAGGTTATAGTCCAAACAAATTAAAAAACTTGAAAATCCCATTATGGAGGAACTTAAAAATTTGTGTGTCAAAATACCACTCCTACAGGCTATTAAACAAATCCCTATATATAAATACATCATATATACCTGCATAAAATGTCCATCCAGAAAAAAGGAAAGATCCTATAACTATCAATGTCATTGGGGAATTAGAAAACCTCATGCTGGGAAGAGTTGTTAACCCGAAATATGCTGACATGAGAATTCTAGTAGTAGTCATCTACATAGAAAATAATATAATTTCTAAAAGCCTCATTAACTTAGGAGCAACAATAAACATGATGACTCAAGATACCATGATCAAACTTGACATTCAAAACTTACTGAGGAAAACTACTACAGTTCTACAACTTGCATATACTTCTACAATTTGTCTAGATGGCATATTAGAAAAATTTGTGGTAACCATAGAAACATGGAGGTACCCAACATATTTCATTATTATCAACACCAAATATAAGCTTAGTGGATACCCTTTCATACTTGGGAGGCCTTGTCTTGCGACGACCAATGCATAGATCAGATGTAGACAAGGGAATATGACTATCGTGAATGGATTAGAGACAAAAAACTTAATTCTATATCCTTCTGCTAGAACTCATTCTGGTATTGAAAATTATCAATGGAAGTCATAGAAGAATGATTTTGATCAACCTATTAATCTTGTTTTAACCATTGATACTTCCTTATCACTTAGACCCCCACAAGAATACACAATTATTTCTAATTTTATCCAAAACTTTTATGATAGCCCTATTTCTTTTGGAGAGGGCCATGCAATTTCATATTTATAAGTCATAGATGTATAAGGGACCATATGGAAGAAACACTATCTTATAGAATAAATGGAAACAACTACCAAAACAGGGCCACATCACTCTTGATAGAACATTAAAATAAAACAATCATTGTTCACCTCTACAAGAACAAAAATTAATTCATATCCTCACTAAGTACCAAACAACCTTCACATGAACTTATCCAAATATGAAGGGGGTGATCCCAACCATTTTCCAACATCATATACGATGTTAGTCATGTTATGCATCCAAAATGAAGAATGAATCCAGGTCTAAGGGATATTGTCAAAACAAAACTTCAAAAACTCCTTGATGCAGGGTTCATATACCCTATATTAGATAGTGAATTGGTATCACCACTCATGATAGTCCCAAAGAAAGGAGGAAAATGGAGGGACCGTATAGACTATAGGGAACTAAAAAAAGACATAAATAAATATCACTTTTCATTCCCATTCATTGACCAAGTATTAGATACCCTAGCAAGAAATCAATTATTTTCCTTCCTAGATGGTTTTAGTGGATATAACCATATACAAATTCATCATGTAGGCCAAGAAAAAATTACGTTCACCTATCCATGGAGAACTTTTTCCTATAGATTCCTTCCTTTTGGACTTTGAAATGCCCCAACTACATTTCAAATAGCACTCTTGAGTATTTTTGTTGACTTTATCCATGACCAGATGGAGGTATACATGGATGATTTTACCTTGTATGTAGAAGAGTTTGAGGAAACTCTTATAAACTTGGAAAATGTTCTTAAAATATGCATAGAAATGAACATTTTCTTAATTAATGAAAAATGCTAGTTAATGATGGATGAAGGAGTAGTTTTGGGACTTTCTAAAAAAAAAGGAATCACTCTAGATCCTACAAAAATCCAAGTTATAATCAACTTACCTCCTGCATATAAATTAAAAGAGGTGAGAATATTCATAGGGTAGTTTGGATATTACATAAGAACTATACACGATTATAGAAAAATATCTTCCCCCATGTTTTCACTAATGGCCAAAGATGCATAATTTTAGTGGATTGATGTCTACCAACAATAATTTGACCTAATCAAAGAAAAGATTATGCAGGCACCTGTTTTACAAGTACCAAATTGGGAAATCCCCTTCCACATACACTCAAATGCTTCTGACAAATTTATTGGTTTAGTCCTAGGACATGAAAAAGACAAAGTGTCATATTCTATTTATTATATTAGAAAAAAAATTGCAGGACTGGAGCTGAATTACATTGTCACAAAGAAGGAATTCCTTGATGTTATCTACTCTATCAAGAAGTTCAAACACTACATCACTAGATATCAGGTATTCATCCATACTAATCACTCGATAATTAAATATTTGATGAATAAGACAAATTCCATTTGTAGAGTAATAATATGGATTTTACTATTGCAAGATTTTGATATAACTATTATAGATAAACTAGGGAAACAAAATATGGTAGGATATTTCTTGTCCACACTAAATCATGTTGCAGATAAGGAGCTAATAGATTATGCATTTCTAGATGAACACCTTTTTTTCTATCTCTGTACATACTCCATTGTTTGATGACATTGCAAATTACTTGGCTATTGGAAAGTTCCCTCAACACTTAACTTATAAAGAGAAATGAAATATAATCAGTAAGTGTTCCATTCTCATGGATCCAAGGTTACATTTTTAGAAAAGGACCGAACCATATCTTGAGAAGGTGCATACTAGAAGATGATTTCTATGATGTTTCTCATGCTTTTCATGACGAACCACGTGGAGGACACTATGTAGCCAAAATCACAACATACAAAGTTTTTCATACATGATACTACTGTCCAACTTTACATAGAGATGCAATAGATTATGTTTCCGAAAGTGATGACTTTTAAAGGATGGGAGAAACAATACAAAGAGATTAAATTCTTCTCCATCCCCACGTAACAATAGAACCATTTAAAAAATGGGGGATCGATTTCATTAAACCTAACGAAAAAGACAATTCACATGTGTGAGAATCGCCACCATATTTGGACACTCAACGCTAAAAGTGATTGATGGCTATGATAATAACATGAGGTGGATACATGCCAATTGGTAATTATAACACGAACGTTCCATTCCTTTAAAAAATGAGTCGTTCAAATCATAAGGAAGACTCATATTCACAACAAAAGTAAGAAAAATAAAAGCAGAGCTATCGGTTGTAACATAGAAGGTGAGATTACAGTTGAATAGGTATTCCAATGGCCCCCTTTTTTTTTATCTTTCTCTACAAGAGAGGGTATTTATTTTTTTTAAGAATGACAAGGGGATTTGTAAAACATGAGCCTACAGACCACTCCAAGTTATATTGAAATCCAAAGGAAGTGATATATTTTGAGGATGCAGGATGGATGTGTTATTCTCATAAACTAGATGGTTACCTCGAAGGGATAAATGAGGAATTCACAAAGAATTTCAATAAGGTTGATGAAAGCACTAGTTGCACAAAGGTTAAAGGGGTGGAGATAAATATGAATGAATATGTATTAATCACGGTGAAAAAACTTCTAAGAGGGATGAAGTGGAAAAAGAATGACATGGAGTTACCTCAGAAAGACAAAAGACAATTTTCAGGTTCACAAAGAAATACGAAGAATAGAAAGGAAGTGTGAAACGAAAAATGCTACGAAATCCATGGGGTGAAATAACTTTAATTATCATGAAATATCTCACCTACAACAGAAGGTACACGCTAGTGTATTCCTATCATTTCTGGTTTCTCAATATTTTAAGGAATTTGCAATGGCAAAAACCAGGTCAGAACATTAGTCTCCTTTGGTTTTTATTTAATGGTCTCTATTCTATGAGTACTAAATTTCAAATAGGAAATTCATACTCACTATATTACCATGGCCTGGTTAAATTGAAAATATTTCATACCCTAAACACACATTATTTACCTCTTTCATGGTTGAACTTCCTGAAAATTAATAATGCTGAGATATAAGTGTTTTATAAAGAGGAACCACATCTACCCCAGTAATTCGCTAAGAGAAATTAACCATTCATGACTCCTACACCATCCTGAAAACCCTCTAGGAATCGAGAAAAATAGTTTCTTCTATAGAAACCCCCATAAAAATCCAAGACCCTACCACTTGAGAACAAGAAGGAATCCTTTAGACAATTCTCGTTGAAGATGAGAGATGCCATCAAACGAATGTTGGAAGAAGATAAGCAAGAAAAAAAGGAGGAAGAAGAAAAAGAAAGAAAAGATACCCCTAAGAGACAAGATAAAGAATTTGTTGATACCCTTATGCATTTGGGAGATAAAAGGAAACTCAAAGAAAAGGAGAAAACTGGCATACAAGACTCAAAAGAAAAATAAGTACATCAGGTCGAGGACTAAGACATTCAAGGTAGTGATCAATCAATTGTTGACATGGGAGAGCATGAAGAAATACATGAGGAACAATTGAAGGATTCACCATAATTTCCTGATGAAACACTAGAATAATTCCTTGATGATTTTCCTGGTCATACCACAAAAGCACCCCTATTGGCATGGATATGCATGAGTTGTTGCAAGAAAAAGATAAAGGGATCGATAGATTGAAGAGGTAAATTGTAGAACGTGATCAAGAATTTATTAATTGGAGAAGGATAACCCACATAGTAGAATATTTGAAGGCTTCTCATGGTTCATTTTCCCTTAGCAATGAAGAATACGATTTACACACTCTAGAGGAGGAACTCCAGGTCATTAAGATGTAGATTCAACAAGACAAACAACAGCTAATTGCAGAGAATACTATTATGAAGCATGATGTAGAACACTATGAGCTAGATTTGAAAGAGAGAGAGAAATAAAATCCTGAACTAGAAGAAAGGTTAGACAATTGTTTTAAAATGATGCAAGAATTCAGGACTTGCAAGACACCATCTCGATTATACTCTCTATTTCTAAAATAGATATGGTTATAGTATTGTTGCTACTGCAACTGCTTCCCCAATTTGTTTTATATTTTAGGGCCCCTCCATATATTTTTGATTGAAATATTACATAAACTAGTTTTCTAACTCAAGGAATTCCATCCTACACACTTAATTTTTTCCAAAAACCCAAACAAAAGAAGCTTTTTTCGCTAAGTGAAACTCACCCTTTTTTTACAACATATCGGACTGAGTTGGCCAGTTTCCCCGATGAATCGAAAGAACTCAGCTAGTTGCACTGAAACAGTAGGATGATTTATCCTTGAGTTTACTCTGTACTAAATCAGAAGAAATCGGTTAGTTCTGCCAAAACAATAGGAAGGATATGGATAATTTTTCCAACACTGTCAGAATAAACTCATAAATCACCACCGATACTATCGGAAGTGACTCAGGAAACTGTGACAAAACGATCGAAGGGTTTTGTTCAGAGACTTAATATTTTCCGTCAAAATGTTTGTGGCTTGAAAGAAAAGAAGATTTCAGCATGACTGAAATAAATACATCGACACTATCGGGCGTAACTCGGAAGTCACCGCTGAAACGATTGGAGAGATCAATGAATGTTACCGATGATTAGTTGTTGCCCAATTTTTCGGGGAGATTCGGGATTTTCGTTGATACAATCATGGTTGATAGAATGGATGCCCACTCACATTGATCAGCAACCAAGGATCACACTTTATCAACAAAACCATCAAAAATTTGACCGACCAATTTCACATCGACCATCGACGAAGTACAGCATATCACCCTCAGTCGAATGGCATGATTGAAGCTTTCAATAAAACATTGACAAAAGGGTTAACCAAAATATGCAGTACTGACAAAGACGACCGGGACGAGAAAATCCCTGTGGTCCTCTAGGCATATAGGACAGCCTATAAACGTTCGACTGACCAAACCCCCTTTCGACTAGTCTATGGGCAAGAAGCAGTCGTCCCCCTACATTTTCGACAGCAGACACCTATTATTGCACAACTATTACATGTCGATGTCGAACATGCAAGAAAGGACTGACTATTTCAACTTAGCAAGATGGAAGAACACAGACTCATGGCGATACAACACCAAGAAATTCACAAGAAACAACAGAAAGCATGGCACGATCACAACATCAAAAACAAAAACATGTCGGTCGGAGGCCTTACATTACTCTATAATAGTCGAGCCAAAGGAAAACCCAAGAAACTCCACACAGAATGGATGGGACCTTACCTGGTCGAAGAGATACACCCCAATGGTTCAGTCTAACTAAAAACATTGCAGGTGCCAGGGCCTAGTATTTCGGAAGCTTGTTAATGGAGCCCGACTCAAACGTTACAAAAACTGGAAAAAAAAATCATATAACGAACTTAACCGTCAATCCAAACCCACAAAAAGCTAAAAATTCCAAAAACAAAGTAATACACCCGACACAACCAAACATGACAGGAACTCACTACTTCGACAACCGACATCATCACCCCCGACCATCTTCATCGACCAGTCGAGTCGACCATTCTCTGCACCGACACCGACCGACGACCTCGAAAGTCCCATTGCACATTTATGACCTCGAGCGCTGAAAGAAATTCCCCATTACTCCACACTCGCGTATTGCAGATGGACCATCAAGTCCGCCATTAATATATTCCTTCCCACACGCAGCCACACCATCGCCTAAAAATACGGGACCGTCGAAGGTTCATTCATCGCACCCTTTACATACAGAGCACTCGCACATTCAGTCGACTAAAAACCCAGAAACCGATAGTAACCCCGACCAAAAAGACAGAATGGCCCCCAAGCAGACCAGAGCAGTGACCAAGGTGAAAGAGCTACAGGCTGAGGATACACCCTTGATCCACCGACTAAAGCATATAAAAAATGCCAAAGTACAGGAGGGCCAATGGAAGAAACTCTGGGCTGAGATCCAAGAGTGGGCCTTCATCGACAAGAAGATGACCCAAGCGGCTGAAAAATTCTGAATGAGCACTATCTTCAACTATTCCAATGCACCCCTGATGGCAAGCTTTGGTGGGACAAAAGAAACTGTCGTCAAGTTTATCATCAGTCGATACCACAACGGTCAGTTCTACTTCGACTGACCGGTCGACATTACCAGAGATATCATCTCCAAGCTCACTGGCCTGTCTAACCAAGGGAACCCTGTACCAATCGGAATCAAGGAAGGATTGGTCCAAGAGCTTACGGGATCATCGTCCGAGAAAAATTCCAAAGGATTGATGATCGGGCAGATTGCAACTCGCACGCCAAAGATTGTGGCCAAAATCATCGCCATCACACTTACCTTAGTAGGTGGAAGTAGCGACCTCAAATTGGAAATGTTGGAGATCGTCGACACAATTTCCACCGACGGTTGAATCTACAGATGGGGAGATTATGTCGCCAACATGATCAAAACCATCTGCGAACGATGCCAAGAGATGGGAGGAATCATCAAGTTCCCATCCCTAATCCTTTGCATCGTTATGTACCACATCTGTCCAGAAGGAAGTCCAGTCTTCTAGGAACTGACAAAATTCTACATGAACAGGTTCAGACCCTTCTCTCAGAAAGGAACCCCGCATGAGCTGGCGCAAGGGAAAATATTTTTGGAAAACTGGTTCCAACAGTTAAAGCTTCGCACGACCAGATGTTGGGTGCCTCAGAACATCCGACGTAATCTATCGGCGAAGTCTCACATACATTTGGAGATCGACCATACAGTGGTCTGGTATATGCAGGGCGAAGACCCCAAGGCCGTCGCCCTCGATTACTACCCGAATACCGATCAAATATTCTGAGAGTTGACTCGACAGGAGAAAACCAAAATACCAGTGCCCGAGGCAGCAAAACAGGTCGACTTTTCAATAAAGGAGCCACTCACTGACCAGGAGAAAGAGGAAGACTATGAGCTCAACCTCTACATAAGTACATTCATGTCGGAGGACACCTCGATCGAGCCCATTGGTTGGGTACAAATCACCATCAAGCCTCCAACCAGAGTCGACCCACAGCCGATAGAACAACAGCCGACAGAACCACAGCCACAACAACAAGCAAACCCTCCAGCTCCCGCAAGTGTCGCCCCAACTCAGGTTTCGACAGGTGAAATCAAGGCTGACAACCCTGAATATGCTTTATCGAAAGGCACCATCAAGAAATTGGCCGCTGAGATTGTTGCCGCCCGAAAAAGACTCAAATCCCAAAAAATACAACAAGGCAAAGGTAAGCGCAAGCTTATCATTGCTGAATCATCCGATGATGAAGAAGAGCTAGTAGCTGTGGCCGTCGACATTGCAGAAGATGCCACTGCAAACAAAGTCTTAGTGGAAACTTAGTTTCAATGGTTTCTTGAAGCAAGAGCCCCTGAAGGACGACCCAAGAAGACCAAAACAATGATGACACCTGAAGACGTCATCGATCTTGTGTCGACCCCTCCACCTCCATCACCGACTCTAGTAGTCGAAGAGCAAGCACCAGCACAGCAGTCAGTCAGTACCCTCGACTTGTACAAAGGCAGGATCCCAGAGTCTGTGAAAGAAAAAGTCGACAAAGACATAGAAATCAAAGCTTTCTTTGAGACACTACCTGATCTGTTTCAGTCAGCTTAGAAAATTCACACGAGGACCCCTCTCTATACCGGCAGTAGCACAAACCCCCAGGTAATTGCACACATTCAATCGAACTTCACTCGATCCGACCAAGAAGGAAATATAATTGGCCATGTGCAGTCTACCATCGAACACATTCACCCCCAACCCCAGACTGACTTCCCCACCACTAACCCCGAAATAGACCCCCTGTCCGACATAATTTTACAACCCACTTTCAACAAATCCATTACCCCCGACCATTCCCCCNAAAAGTGGTCATACTAACCCCCCATCCATAAAAACCCTCGACTTCAACCCCACCAACCACAGGCCCCCCTTCAACTGTTGCAGGTACTCAGGAGGCAGAGGCACAAAAGTGCAAGAAAAAGAAAGAGCATCATCCCAAAACCTCCAACCTTTGGATCAGCTTAAAGCATGCAAGTTCGTTGACCGACACAGAAGTCGACCAACTCCTCAAGACTATGGAAAAGGAAGCAAAGACAAGGACCGCACGAAAAACTAAAGAGCTCTCGGACAAAAATGTAGAACAGGTCGAGTTTCTCGGCAAATGTAGGGCTCTAGCTCGGTCTGTGATACCAGGCCCTATTGAAGTCGACACAGATCGATCGTTGGAAAGAACCTATCAGCTCTTAGAGAACATGGTGTCGACTATCCAGGCTCGTCTCCAAGAGACTAAGGAAGAGCAGAAGGAAGAGACTGCCTGACTGCTACTGGCATAGCACACTGCCTTCTCAGAGGCATACAAAGTGCTACAGGACCACATGGAGGATTCTATCATTACCGAAGAAGTCTTAATAGACTGGCCTACTCACTATGGGAAATTCTATCAACAGACACGACAGACTCGTCAAGGCATTCAGGCTTTGGAGGGCAGGACGACGACCGAGGCAGCACTCAGGCAGACAATAGAAGAACAAATAGTGATGGAGACCAACAAGCTGCAGAAACTGGAATGGGAAGCACATCAGTGGGTGCAACAGGCTCTTCCAAACTTAGAGAAAGTCAACATCATCTTCCCACAGATGAAAAGACTCATCGACACAGCCGAAGAACAGAACCAGATCCTGGGCCCTAACATGGAGAAGATCGCGGAAGTCCCACTCCCCGAAAAGATGTCGGTCCTGTCACGCTTGACTACCTTAACGATCGACATCCAGAAAGATTTGCAGAGTTGGACAAATTTTTAGCATCACCTTGCCATCACAGCTCCGGCCATTGTCGAGATCTGCATCCAGAAAATACCAACCATCCATCTTCACAGTCCAATACCATAGCATTCAACACACATCATTTTGTACCTCCCTGTTTCTTCGGGACGAAGAAACGTTTTGTTGATGGGGGAGATGTAGAAAGGAGCAAGTCGACAAAGTCAACTTGAACAAAGACCGACTTAGTTGATCGACCGACTAAGTTGATAGGCCGACTTAGTCGATCAGCTGACTAATTCGGTCGGCCGACTAAACTAGAAGATTAAGTCGACTAACTAAAATTCATGTCGGTTCAATGAACCGACAGGTAGTTATTTTGTAACTATTTGTAAATTGTATATATTAGGTTGTTGAGCCAAACAAGAACTCAGTTCAGTTCTCTGCCTGGTATGAACTCATTGCAATAATATAATCTGTTTTCCTATCTGTTCTTGTCTCCTGTCTCTGATTTATAGATATATATGTTTTAGTATGTATTATTGGTAACCTTATGTGATCTATGAGATTACAACAACGGGTTTGTCATAATTCTGACTTCGAGCTTGCAGATTGATGGTATCTGAGGACATCATACAAATTTCCTCTGACGAACTAGAGTTACCTTGATTAGACATGTGGTCTATCAGTTTTTGTTGAGAGGGAAAAGGATCTGTAAGTATTGCAGGTGTGGGATTGGACTTCAAAAAATGGGAGATTTTGTCCCAACGAGGACACTCCTTTGAAAAGTGGTCACCACCGCATAGCAGACAAGGATATTTTTCCTTCCTTTTCCCTTTTTCGTTATCATTGTTGGTTGGTCTTGGAGTCTCCTGTTGATTTCCAGGTTTCTTATTTCTATTTTTACCTTTCTTTTTATTATTACCAAAGGTTTGAGTACTTTGAATAGAATTAACCTCGGCGGAAACCTTAGGAGTCGAAGGAGTAGGGGTGGTAGTTTGGGGTTGCTTGGTAGGTTTCCCTGTTGATGGGGACTGGATCGAACCAACAATCCCATCAACAGGTAATTCTGCTTGTGGCTTGGCAAGATAAGTGCTGGGTTGAGGAGCTTGAGGAATCAGGTCATAAAGAGTTTCAGACTGGGAATAGACCAAGTCTAGGTACTGATCCCGACTAATATCCTGCTCTTCGGTAATGGCACCTCCCATAGCCACATATTGAGAAATAGGAGGCAACAAGGATTTGGTGAACCAATCAGCTAGTAACTGGTCTGAAATAAGGGCCTTAATAAGCCTTCTCCATCTTCTCCACTCATGAATATGATCGGAAATGTGGGTGGAGGTGTTCCACCGCAGAGAGGTTAAAAGATCATTGCCTATTTCATAACGAATAGGGAGTTGAAAGTGTGTAAGAAACACGGTCGGTAATGAGCCAAAATCCACAAATGAATGTTGTGGGAGTTCAATGTACCACTTCGCGTTTTTATCAGTCAAAGTTCACTGAAAGAGTCATAACCGAACAGAGCCATCCATGAGGGAATTTGAAGAACACCACAAATGGAATGTCATAACATGGTTCTTTGGATCTTCTCCCTTCTTCCCATTGAATTTTAGGATATCCGATGGTAACTTTATTGGAATGGGAGGCCACGAGGGATTGTGTCAAATGGGGTCATTAATCAACTTGGACAAACCAAGCAAGTTCAAAGTTGCTAGGAAAGGTAACTGTTGGTTGGGTTGCACGTACTGGTAATATTGACATGGCATATAATTACCATTAGGACCATAATTTGACTGAAAAACAGGTTGCTCTGATGAAGAACTAATGGAAAATCCGCTCGCAGGGGGTTGATTTTCGAGATCAGGACCACTAGGGCCTCCAAGAGGAGGACCACCAGGACCACCAGGACCACCAAGAGGCAGACCACCAGACACTCCAGATCCACCCAAAAGTAAACCTCCAGATCCTCTGGAACCACTAGGCAGAGGGCCACCAGACCCTCCAGAGCCATAAGGAAGAAAGCCACTAGGCCCCCCAGGACCACTAGGACCACTAGGACCATAAGGAGGAAAGTTTCCAGATCCTCCAAGACCATTAGGTCCCCCAGGGGGAGGACCTCCATAAGGTGGTCCTCTGGCACCTCCCGCAGTATGTATAGGTATCCCCCCCATAGCTGGCATATAAGACCAGTTGGGTTTCCCCCATGGCGTAAAAGTGTTACTAGGGTATGGAATTCCAGTATAAGGCATTCCTCTAGGATTGGGTGGATGATTACCTACAAGTATTTGATAACCATTACCTCCAGAAGATTGAACGGTTATAGCTTGTGCCCCCAAGGGCTGACCTAAACTAGATGGGGGATCCACCACATTAGTATGGGTGGGACGGACATAAACTATAGATGGTTCTATGTTATAAGTATGCCCTTGACTAGGTACAAGTTCGGTTCCAGATAACGTAGGTCATATCGAGGGTTGCCCCCTGACACTAGAAGGTATTGAAGAAACGAGAATTGAAGGTTGGGCCCCAGGTGCAGAAGTCCTGGGAGGATTAGGAACAAACATAACATGAGAGGGGATAGGGGTGGTAATTTGACATGGGTTGTCATTAGAGGAAATTTGGGGTCTAAAATGGGCCTTATAAGAAAACGTGCCAAAATAAGTTTTTGGTTGTTGGAATTCAAGAACCAATAGAATTTCAATAAAATAAGTCAACCATAATGGTTGAATTGGCATATTTGTCATTAAAAAAAACTACTTTTTTTGTTCGTATTTTCGACATATCTCATTGTGTTTTTACTCAAAGTTCGATCGGGAGAGCTCGTTGGATGCGGAATTTGATTCCGCATCCAATGAGTACCCACACTGTATACTTTTGATGGACCCCTCTACCCCAAAAACAAGAAATACCTGAAAAAATGTGATGATGATGTCATCATCACGTTTTTTAGGCATTTCTTGTTTTTGGGGTAGTGGGGTCCATCAAAAGTATGCAGTGTGGGTACTCGTTGGATGTAGAATCAAATTCCACATCCAACAAGCTCTCCCGATCGAAATTTGAGTAAAAACACAGGGAGATATGTCGAAAATACGAACACAAAAAGTAGTTTTTTTCTTTCTTCCTCCAAAATTAATTAATATTATTTTATTATTTTAACCATTATTTTATTATTTTAACTATTATTTTATTATTTTCCTTAGGAGGCCCATTTTAGACCCCAAAATTCCTCTAATGGTGGTGTTACTGCACAATCTATAATCGGTTCAATGGGTCTCATAGAATCAGCAAGTGAACGATATCCCACAGGAACATATGTGGAACGTGATGGTGATGGGCCTAATATTTCATCTATCTACTTATCAATCTCCTGTGCATGGAGAATAGTAGCACGGTATTTCCTATGTTCTTCTTCATCTTCAAAAGAATTTAAATGGGTTCCAAATGGGGCAATGGCCTGTCCTATAGAGGTATCCCAAAATGGAGCATTGGGACCAAAATCCGAACGGGTTGTATCATCAACATGACCTTCCATGGGAGAATGGAATGAGGTGTTTCCTTGATAAGGTTGTTGGGCCAAGGGAGGAAAGTGTGAAGAATATGGTACTCCACTTTCTGCAACGACATTATCCCCCACTTGAAAGGTGGTAGCAACTCCTTGGTCAATAGCTTCCATTGGATTTTTTCTTGAACCAGGAATAAAATCGGGTGGTAAGCCCTGTACTCTTCTGGACTGTCTTAACTCAACCAGTTTGTACAGTTCCTATGTAACCTAGGGTCTAAAAATCTAGAAAACACATCAAAAAATTTCCCTATACAAGCTATAGGTCAAAACAAGCACACTTAAAATGATAGGAGGAGTCCAAAAAGTCAGGTCTCTCACCAGAATTTTCAAGAAGGTGCCACTCACGATATACCTCGAGGGTACGTGCGTAGTAATCTCCCCGAATGTTGTTTTTGTTGTATGCCTCCAAGAAAGATGGCCAAAGGCCTTTTCTTAGATAGATAAGGTATCATAGTGGGGTCTCCCGATATACTCAAGGTATGTGGGAGCTCGAATCGGTAGTAGTACTGTCTAATGCATAATCGTACACAAGGGGCCTTCTGATATACAATCGAGTGCATGAAGTACCTTTCTATATACCTCAAGGGTATGTGAAAGGTTATTCGATATACCGATGGTACGTGGAAGAACTGCGCGATTCTAGGATGAGGGATCTCGAGCTCAACTGACCCACAATGGTAGGGATAAGGGAGGACACAAAGCTTATCATTTAGAAGCCTCGAGAAACTTCTCTTTTTCCCCTTTTACCCAGGTTACCGCGTTTCTCCTTCAATGACAGATCGGTTCTGGTAAAAAACGCTTATGGATTAAGGGCCATAAGAGGTGGCACAACTTGTGGACAACAAGGGATAGGCGGTGCAAACAAGGTACCGCTCCTGGACAACAGAGGAAGCGCGGTGTCGGGAATTTTCATGGAAGATTGAAAATTAACATGAATTTCCACTCCAAGAGCTAGGATTCAAGGAAATTAGATATGTCAAATGCCTTTCACGTGATGGTGATAGGATTTTGGTATAACAGGAAACCTACCATAGAATGTGGAGCTGCAACACTCACCTAACTACCCAGGCCTAAAGATCGATTTATTTGTTGCATGTATTTCTCCATGTTTTAGATCTTTTCACAACTATCAATGAGTTGAGCGCCTCACCAATTGGTCAAGATGTTCACCAAGATGACCAAGAGAGCTAATTCTTCCATTTCTTTATTCCATTATTGGAACGAGAGAAAGGAAAGATCAGAGGCATGCAATCTTGAAGCTTGGGGGCCGAGTGATTAAATTATTGGTTATGAATGCGCCGACCACCATCAGGCTTTCAACTTTATGGAGTACTTTGCTCTTGGAATTGCATACTCCAAAGGAATACAGGAGTGCATAATTGCAAATTAGAAGATCGGCATATATATTTTTATGTTAACTACGGATCCCAATTAATCAGAAAATGCATGTTTATCAGTTTTATTGTTTTTTTTGCTGTAGATTTAGATTGACGGAGAAAGGAAAATAGATGGCTGCAACTCAAACCATGTGTTTCAGCTGTTGTTTGGGCGTGTTTCAGCTTGGATTTGCATTGTTTCATCCTTGAGTTGCAGCTATTATAATTTTTCAGTGACTGTTTGTTTTAGTTTAGAATGAATTTGCCACATAAATTGCAAGCTAGTTTTAAGTTGCAAATCAAAAACGTTTTTAAGCAAATGGAGATAATGATTTGCAAAATAAAGATGAAATTTATTAGCATGTTGCAAAACATTAATTATTCATTACAACTTATGTGTTTCAGCTAGAAAAGTGTGTTTCATCTTATTTTGCAAACTTAAAAAAAAACAATTATGAGCAAATTGAACAAATTGTAGACGAAAAAAAGATTATGATTTTTTTTTTATTCGTCAACAATAAGAATTCTTCCTGAAATTAATTTAATCATCTATTTCTGATCCTCACGATCGCACGAAGCATAAAGGAGAGCATACTTATTCTGCGTGAAAGAAAAAACTGAAAATAAAATCCTACCTAATCTATGCTAATTGGGATTTAGAAAACAGTTACATGTAGTTAAATATCTAGTGTATCCATTCACACAACAATAATAAGAATATGTTCTGTGTTAATTTTGCAAATAGAAGATGAGGATATACAAAAATGTGTAAAAGTAGTTGCTGTGACTGTGAATTAACTAAAAAAAAAGAAAAACTAAATTGTTCTAACCTCGTACTCGCTTGAAACCATCGTTTGATAGGGATTTCCTAGGCATAGTTTTCACTCCTAAGATCATGCTGCAACTCCTCGTGGTCCTCCTTGATCTCCTGTTCACATGATTTTCCATCATCATATGTGCATGATTCTTCATATGTTGATTCTTTGTTCGTTGCTGGAGGAGTAATTAAGCTCTTGGCTTCTTTCAGGATCTCTTTTTTGTGAGAAGAAGAGATCCCTATTTTTGCAAGGATCTAAGTGAGTTGTTCCAAGATTAAACTCATTGTTAAATCATTTTGAAAAGGAGATTCTTACAGCACCCAAATATAAATGAAAATTTTAAATAAACACTCTTGCTGAAACAAATTAAAAAAAAACACTCTGTACAAGAAAAACAATTACTCTTCACAGTTGCGAGAAAACACACTTGCTGAAATTGAAATTCACACTTACAGAATTGAAACACTCTTTGTAGAAGTTCAAATTCACTCATTACAGAAATTAAAATTCACACTCTAATGTACGCTTGCAGAAAAATCAAACTAAACTTCAATCCATCGTGCTTCGCCGGCAACGGCGCCAAAATGCTGGGCCGAAATAATGTCATTTTAATTTCGTCGTAGTAATTTCCCAGCCGTTTAATTTGTCCATCCAAGGTTCATAGGATTATGAAGCACATGAAAAGTATATGCAGAACTGAATCAAAATTAAGCTAATCTATCCCCCTGTGAAACTAAGACTAATCTAATCTAACCCCTTAAGATGAAACAAGCAATTGCTAATCTAATGCTAGAAGATGAAATACACTGATGAAAGTAAATTGCATAAAATAAAGATAACATATGAAGAGCAACAAGACAACACATGTGAGCTCACATTAACAATCAAGCAATCTTAATTTACATCACAAGAATCAATGACAAATCATGAAAGCATCACATCCAATATTATGAACAAAAGGTAAAATTCCCTTCTCCATATTACAAAAGAAAGACTAACTTCTACAATCTACTATCTATCTCTAATCTATATCCTATGATTAATCAATATTTAATATTAATGAAATGAAGAGAGAGCACTCTCTTTTATACATGAAGGAGATAACCATCTCATAATGAGAGATCCATTATTCTCTCAACCACTCTCAACTAATTTAGTATTATTACAAGATATGATCCCTTCAAATCCTCCACATGTCTCTCATAAATCCAAGATAAGATATGCCACCCAAATCTTCATGATCTTCTCATTAGAATTAGCTTGAATGATTATCTCCTTGAAATGGTGGAGGAGATATTCGAGAAGTCTTTTCTTTGCATTAATCCCTCACATATTCCTACACATTACAAAGCTCATCCATACTTGAGATATTAGTGAAAAACATGTTAATTTCTAACATTTTAATCATAAATTCACTTATAATACTAAAATGAATAAAGTGGAAATAATAAGGTGAAATCCACATATATGTATGGAAATGATATGATAAAAGGTTAATGGGACAATGAAATGTGAGGAATAGTGGAAGATAAGGTGGATGAAAATATGACATTTCTAAGTCTCAACATGTGCCTTGATATTGAAAGTTCCTCCCAATGGATCATTTCCTCTAACTTCACCTTTCCTCCAATAGACTCAAGAATGATTTTGGCAAAGTTTGGGTATGCAACACAATTCTTCCTCTTCTCTCACATGGGGGATGAGCTAGTATTTAAAGGCATGGGAGGATAGGTATGGTTGAGGATCTCATGGGTGAGGTGGAGATAACCAAAAAGGGATGATTGCAAGCTCCAAGTGGCTCCTAAACCATAGGTATGAGGATCCATGGAGGTAAGCTTCGAGAAGCCTCTCGAAAATTCTCTTTTGCCTTAAAGACTCGAGCACCTCTCCTCCAATGAAGAAAACAGGCAGTGTTAAGGGGGTAATGCTTCTTCTAGTAAGTCTAGAAGTGGTGGCACCGCTCTTTGCTCATGTATCAGGAGCGTTACCATCTCTTTGCTTCTTGGGTAATGCTTTTTTTCAATGGGGAAAGAGCGTTACCAGCTCAAAACAAGGAAAAACTATAAGGGGAAATTTTTTTCTGTCATTTCTCTAGGGAAAAATTTGAGGGATTGGAGAAGACAAAGGAATACCTATCTCATAACAAGATGGTGATGAGATTTTTGTGTAACAGAGATGCCCCCAAAGTATGATGGCTAGAGGGAAACGATAGGCATAATACTTTGATAGAATAAGGTATAGTATCGAGGCAAAGGTCCAATGGTCGAAACTTCTCAAACATCACAAAATTTCTACAGCGCCTTTTACATTTGTCTGAATTGACTCACAACATCATTGTCGGCCTATACAATGCAGATCCATGAGAGATACAAAAAAGTAACGGATACTAAAATACAACATAGCTCCATGTGAAGAAGACTCAAATTTGGACATAGCTACCAGACATACAATGTAGATCTATGAAATATTTTGACACAAATCTGAGCACAACCATGAACATACAAATGTGGATCCATGCTAGGACTCATACAAAATACTCCATCACAACATGGGGAAAGCAATGAGCGCTTAACAAACACCCAGGGTCTTCATCTCGTCTTCCACAAAATACGATTCTATCCATGTGATTACAATGTTCTGACGTCAAACATGGCAGAAACCACTTAATTACTGGTCAATGATGAGAATCGTTAACAACTGTGAGGGAAATCACCATTGATTTCAATGGTTCCCAAGGTACCCTAGTACAATCTCCTAAGTGAGAATAGATGATTTGATGTCGAACACTCAGTTGAATCTTTCAACCAAAGGTCAATGATGTGAACCTATGTCAAAAGAGAGAGAATCTATCATTGAGGCATATAGACCTCAAGATACTAAATTTATTTCTAAGACTAAGCCCTCAATGATGAGATAACGTCGACATGAATAGTCTTGTCGAAGGAGGGCCATGATGAATCCCACATCAATGACATGAAACTAGGAACAAAGTTCTATAATTTTGAGTATGATGTAACCATAGGATTGACTCAAAAGTAACTGATGCAAAAAAAAAAATTGACTACAGGTGTAAAATCTCAACATGAATTCCCTTTGACATCGGGTGGCACGACCGAAGACTTGGCAGCATTGACTTGACAAGGCAGAACACAATTCGACAATGGAAAATGCATTCTTTGAAAGACTCAAAGGAGTGACATGACTCATGAAAGTGGATCAACTCAGAAACAATATGAATACCCAATTGACTAAATGAAATGCAAACAAGTGCCATGTTCAAAGGTGACTATCAACTGCCATTATTGCAAATAAAATGTATTTCTCTTTCCCTTAATTTCTCCATCATGATTGATGAGTGCCTCTTTTCATTTTTACAAGTTCAAAGAGGGTAACAAACACTTGATGTAGCTCATCCTTTGGATGAGTCCAAACTCATATGTTTTATGAACCTGAGAAAGGATGCATTTGTTCCCAAAAAGGGTCTTTCAATGTTTAATTTAATGAATCCAATGAAATAAAACTAGGTGTAGTTCATGTTTAGAGAGTCTGAACAAACTAAAGAAGACTTTGAAGGGCCCTTTTTTGTATGATTTAGTCCCTAGGGCCCAAAAAAGTATAAAATAATACCTTAGAGAACTCTTCTAGTCATGATTGGCTGGAGTGTACCTTTTTCATAATTAGTGCCCCCTGGTCTGACAAAGGGGTAAACTATCACCAGGAAGACAACTCTTCAGGTCCTTTCATGAGCGTGAAGAAGACAATTTCACTCAGCAATCTTTTCACATTTTAAGAGTCTGAAAAGTGCTTAAAGATGACTCTATTAGGGTTCTTTTTTCATAATCCAATTTTAACGAGTTTGAAAAACAGTAAAAGTATAATCGATACGTATTCACTAAGTTTTTAACGAAAAGCACTCAGAACCTTTTTCATGTTTGACTCTAGAGAATGAAAAAGTAATAAAGTAAGCTCAAACCCCTTTTCATGTTTTAACCATAGCACAAAAAATGAAAAGTAAGCTCAACATGACCATCTTACTGTTTTTAGCGAGCTCGAAGATCAGTTGAAAGAATGCTCAGGGTGTTTGCTTCATTTTTTAATGAGCTTGTAACAAGGAATGGACTATGCTCAAAACATGGTTTCATTTTTATGCAAGATTGAAACCAAAAGATAAACTTTTTTTAAGGAAACCTACTTCATTTTTTAACAAGCTCGAAATAGAAAATTAACTATGCTCAGGAATGTTTTCATTTTTATGCAATCTTGAAACCAAAAGGTAAACTTTGCTTGAGGGCCGGTTTTTATTTTTTAATGAGCTTAAAACTAGAAATAAACTATGCTCAAATATATCTATTTCATTTTTTAACGAGCTTGACACAGAGAAAATGAACTATACTCACAATTTCTGTTTCATTTTTTAATGAGCTTGAAACAGAAAAAGAACTATGCTCTCAAAGTCTGTTTCATTTTTTAACAAGCTTGACAGAGAAAAAGAACTGTGCTCTCAAACCTCTGTTTCATTTTTTAATGAGTTTGACATAGAGAAAAAGAACTATGCTTGCAAACATGCTCCTACCCACCATGATATCTAGATGTTGGTAGGTTTCCCCCTTACATAAGAAGCTATCGACTTAAATCCAGTATGATTTCCAGAGGTTGGAACCATGCCCCCTATTTTACCTATGATGGGAAGAAGCTAACTAGAAGAAGGGGAAGGAATCACAACAATGTGAGACACATTCAGGGTAGTCTGACTACTAGGAGTGATGTGATGGTCAGGTGTGATAAAGGAAAGTTGATCAATGTTCACAATATTCCCATCATGGGGAAAATGCATAACTCTAAAGTGTGTGGACACTACAACCTTCATGGCATAAACATAATCACTTCCAAGGAGCAATTTGAAATCTAAAGGACCTTGGACCACCATAACATAAATACAGACAGTTTTACCTCCTAATGTAACAGGAAAATAAGGAAGGATCCCTAAAGGTGCAGTAGGCCTACGCTTAAAAGCCATTATTTGATTGGTAGCTAGCACAAGCTGAGGAGAACCTAAAGCTTGCCAAGCAATTTAGGATAGAATACTAATAGAATCCCATTCGTCAACAATAGAGTGAAGCATCCACCTACCAGTAACTTCCACAACTATCTAGAAAGGAACACTTGAATGAAGATGTTACTTTGTTAGGTTACTCCATTCAAAGGAAATAACCTCACTACTTGGAGAGGATTCTATCAAAACAGCCAAAATTTCCTCTTCTCGAGAACAATAAGAATGAAGCATAAAAACTTCAACAGGTTTTAGTTCATTCTCTACTGGAAGAGAAGAACAAGATGAATATTTGGTCAAAGCGACTACTTCAGTATTAACACTCTTGGATAAAATAGTGGGATCGGGTAGAGATGACATCGAATCAACCACCTTAACTTCACTCTTCAAAGAAAGAGTGGGATCAACCACATATGAAACTAGATCAACTGATTCAACTTCACTCTTCAACGAAAGAGTGGGATCGACTGAGGTTAGAACTGGATTGGCCACTTTATCAACCAATGGGATGTCAAGTGACAACTTATGATAACCTGTTGGAAGCCTTTGCTGAGGAACAATAAAATATTCCAACAATTTAGAAGCTTCATCCATGAGAGGAAAAAGGTAAGTAGAGTGCATGTCCTTACAAAGCAAAAAACGATTTATTATTTTACCCTTCTGACTCTTAAGCACATAATCACTTGTTGAGGGGGGATCATCAGTATGATGACCAGAGGATGATGACATCCTTTTCCAGGAAACCTTAGACCATTCTTCCAAAACTATGGCTAGACCACTACAATATTTCAGAAGGTGATCACCCTTGCAAATCCTGCAAGGGAATTTGGGCTTATGCGGTCTTTGGGTGTGTAGATCAACACTCTCCACACTCGGAGGAGTAATTGGTGTTGATGTAATTGTAACTTCAGAATGTATTCACTTGTATTTCTTATCTATTGTAACCCGATGTTTATTCTGAGATGTACTTATGTCATGTAATGCCCCAATGTTCCAATTGGGAAGATCTATAATGTAAACAAGTCATGTCAAGTCATTGTGGGTAACCCTCCTGTTGTCTAAGGGTTAAAGTCCCTGAAGTTCTGAGGCACTAGGGTTATTAGACTCTCCTAGAGAGGTCGTCCCTAGTAGGGTTTTAGTCATGTCGGGATTAGTATAAATAGAGAGTTGGACTCTCTATTTAGTACACATCACATAGACACTCAAGTGTAGCGCATAGTTGAGGAAGGAGAAGACATTGGGGCTATATAAGAAGAAGGTTACTAATGTCGGGAGATCACTTACTGTTTTGGGTTTTACTATTTTGGTGTTGATTCTATCTCTGAGGAAGTTACTGGGTTTTCTCCATTTATGGTTTCCCCAAGGAAAAACACCATGTTAATTGTCTCTTATGTTTGATTGTTGTACTTGTTATTCTCTCAGTTAAATATCCTAATAATGCTAGCTTAATGTTGAAAAACTAACATGGTATCATAGCTAACCTGAGGAGAAGACACTGTGCAGCTATGGGAACTTGGGCTTCCCATTTTGTGGATCTTTCTCCATAGATTTCTAGCAAAATTAGGGTGGAATACTCTCCTCCCTAGGGCGCATATTTCTGTTGAAGCAGAATCCAATTTTGAGTTTTTTTAGTTTTGGACTTGACACTGCTGCCGAAAATTAGGGCTTTTCATAGAAGAGGAATTTTTCAGTGAGCCCAGGTCTGAATTGATCTCCTCCCTAAAATCTAAGTTAGGGATAAAATTCAAAGCAATTGGTTGGACAGAACTCCAGAAAAGAAAAACCCTAATTTGCTCCTGAACCAGCTCTGTAGGATTTTCAATTCCAAATCCAGATCTAACATCTTGACCTAGTAAGATCTAAATATTTTGTATTTCCATTTGAGGTTCTCAGTTAATATGTCTCATCATACCAAGCTTGATGAAAAGCTTGAGGGAGCTGATAACTTCCGAGCTTGGAAGTATAGGATCTCCTTGGTCCTGGAAGAGAATGAGTTGGACTCTTACATCCATGAGGAAATTGCAGTTCCAGAGGGAGATGAGGAAAAGGCCTTACATAAGAAGAAGTTGGTTATGGAAAAGAGAATCATTGCTGATTCTATCAAGGATCATCTCATACCACAGGTGTCCTCTCCCAAGACACCTAAACCTATGTTTGATGCCCTAACAAAATTGTTTGAAGGGAAGAACATAAATCGGAAAATGACTCCGAAAAATCAAGTGAAGAATGTGAAGATTCAGAATGCCGAAACAATCTAGTATTAATTCACAAGGGTCTCCCAGATCAAAGAACAACTAGAAGCTGTAGATGAAGAAGTGGAGAATGCAGAAATTGTGATGACAATACTAAATGGCCTTCCTAGGTCATGGGATTCATTCATCCAAGGAATTTGTGCCAGAAAGAAGTTAGTCAAGTTCAGCAGACTATGCGAAGAATGCTCTCAAGAAGAAGCTCGGATAGCAGCTCGAGAAGAGAAGATGGGAAGTGAATATCAATCCCTCACAGTCCACTCCAAGAAAGGTAGAAGAAACTCTCATCACACTAGAGGTAAGAATCCTTACCATAAAGATAACAATAGAAAGGACCTATCTAAATTGAGATGTTATACATGTGATGAAAGAGGACACTTTGCAAAACACTATCCTAAGAACAAGGTTCATTCTCATAATAAGAAGGGAAACAAAAGAAGACACCATGCTCACGCTGCAGAGGATGATGAAGCATCCAAGAAAAGAACTAGTTATGAATGTGAATATTCTTCCAGTGAAGATGAATATGTTTTGATTTCCACTCTTACAGGAAACATTACTCATGGAAGCACTGATTGGCTTATAGACAGTGGGGCTTCCAAGCATATGATATAATTCAAGGAATCCTTTGTAAAACTATCAGAACATGAATCACCTCACAAGGTGAAGCTAGGAGATGACTACCAGTATCCAATAAAGGGTAGTGGGGAATATTCCGATAAACTAGACTCTGGAAAGTCTATGATAATGAAGGAAGTTTTGTTTGTATCGGGACTCAAGAAGAACCTCCTCTCCATATATGCATTAGATTCAAAAGGAATGAGGGTTGCATTCATAGATGGTCAAGTCATCATGTGGCCAAAAGGAAAGACTATCGATGATGTCGTGGTGATTGCAGAACAAGAAGGAGGATTGTACAAATTAAAGGGCCATCCAAAACAATCCTTGGTCCATGACACAGTAGAGCCAAGTGAACTTTGGCATAGAAGGCTTGCACATGTGCATTATAGAGCACTACCAATTGCAAGCAAAGCTATTGAAGGTCTTCCATAATTCCAAGAAAAACATGATGGGGTCTGCAAAGGATGTGCAAAAGGAAAGAATACAAATAAGACATTTCCTAGCAGTGAAAGCAAAGCCAAAGGAATCCTAGAAATCATCCACTTCGATGTATGCGGTCCTATGTCTTCAAGCTCACTAAGAGGGTATGCATATTATGTTTCTTTCATTGATGATTTTTCTAGGAAGACATGGGTTTACTTCATGAAGAACAAAGACGAAGTATTCAGCAAGTTCAAGGAATTCAAAGCCTTGATCGAGAATCACATTGAAAAGAAGATCAAGACTTTTTGATCAGATAATGACGGAGAATTCACTTTGAATGAATTCAAAGAGCTATGTAAAGAATCAGGGATTAAGAGGGAGTTGTCCACTCCTTATAATCCACAATAGAATGGGATTGTGGAATGGAAGAACAAAACTATCATGGAAGCTGCAAGAGCTATGCTTCATGATCAAGATCTTCCTATGCATCTTTGGGTGGAAGCTGCCAAAACAGCTGTGTATGTATAGAATTGTACTCCACAAAGAGTCCTTGAGAACAAGACTCCTGAAGAAGTATTCTTCGGTAAGAAACCAAAAGTCATCCATCTCGGAATATTCGGTTGTCCTATATACATACACATTCCAAAAGAGAAGAGAAAAAAATTAGATCCTTAAGGAAAGAAGGGTATATTTATGGGATACTCTGAAAGCTCGAAGGCTTACAGAATATATTTCCTAGGATACAAGAAGATTGACATCAGCAGGGATGTGACATTTGATGAATGCACAACTTACAACAAATACAAAAAGAGACCTGTTGAAGAACCTGAAGAAGCAGAAGCACCCAGAATTCATGATACAACCATGAATGAAGAAACTCAAGAAGAAGATCGAGAATATGAAGAACCACAAAGACCTGTAGATCCACCTCTGGAAAAGAATCCTCATAAGAGGAAACTTGCTTGGGTACATGAAATTATCCAAGGTGTGGAAATATATGGGGCTTCAGAAGAGAATCATAGAGAAAGAAAGAGGACTAGATCTTGCTCTGGGTATGTAGCTTTACTATGTGATTTCATTGATAAAGAACCTTATAGTTATGAAGAATCAGTAGAACGGAAAGAATGGAAGGATGCTATGATCAAAGAGTACCAATCGATCATGAAGAATGATGTTTGGGATATTGTTCCAAGACTAGAAGGGAATTTAGTTGTAACTTCCAAATGGATCTACAAAATCAAGCATGTTGCAGACAGTAGCATTGAAAAATATAAAGCAAGATTTGTGTCTCAGGGTTTCTCTCAGAAGGAAGGAATAGATTATGAAGAAAATTTTTCACCTATATCCAGATACAGTTCCATAGGATCAGTACTTTCTCTGGCTGCAGTGATGAAATGGAAGATACACCAGATGGATGTCAAGACTACTTTCTTGAATGGTGTAGTAGAAGAGGAAGTGTATGTAGAGCTGCCACTCGGTTTTGAGGCACATGATAGGGAGTCTCATGTGTGCAGATTGAAGAAATCCTTGTACGGTTTGAAACAGGCACCCAGGACATGGTATGATAGAATTGATAGCTTTCTATCCAGTTTGGGATTTACCAAGAGTAAAGCAAATTCCAACCTTTACTACAAGGTTGAAGATGGCAACCCAGTGATGCTTCTACTATATGTAGATGATCTGTTTGTAACAAGTATGGATGGGTTGATTGCTGATATGAAGAGAAAGCTTGCTTCCAAGTTTGACATGAAAAACTTGGGTATGATGCATTATTTTCTAGGTATGGAGGTGTGGCAGAGTGTGGATGGAATTTTCCTTGGACAAGGGAAGTATGCAGTAGAGATCCTGAAGAGGTTTGTGATGATGGACTGCAAGGCTATGGCCACACCTATGGAATCAACCCTACAGCTATTGAGTGATGCTTCATTAGAGTTGGTTGATGCTATGATGTATCATCAGATGATTGGGTCCTTGATGTACCTAATGAACATGAGACCAGATATTTGCTTTGCTGTGAACACCTTGAGCTAGTTCCTGACAGATCTAAGACATGTTCACTTGATTGCTGCAAAGCATATTCTAAGGTACCTGAGGGGTACAGTTGATTATGGGCTCAAGTATGAAGTGAGTCAGAAGATTAACCTGGAGGGTTATGTTGATTCAAATTGGGCAGGCAATGCCATCGATAGGAAGAGCACTTTAGGGTGTTTCTTCAGCATGGGATCGGGTGTGATCTCTTGGTTTAGCAGGAAACAATCCTGTATGGCACTGAGTACAGCTAAAGCAGAGTATGTCGTAGCTTGTTCAGCTAGTTGTGAGGCAGTATGGCTAAGGAAGCTACTATCTGATTTATTTGATCTCCAATTGGATGCTACTTGTATACATTGTGAAAACTAGAGTTACGTGAAGTTGTCATAGAATCCAGTGTTCCATGACAAGTCGAAGAATATTGAGATCAAATATCACTATATCAGGTATATGGTGTAGAGGGGAGCAGTGAAGCTCCAATATGTTGCGACGGACGATCAGATAGCTAATGTGTTGACAAAGCCATTGGATAGGGTAAAGTTTGAGTACTTCAGGGAGAAGCTTAGTGTTCTCCAGATCGAGGTTCCCTCCAAAGGGAAGTGATGAGTCCGTGATCCATTTTGACATGCTGAGAGGATTGGTTCCTTCCATGGTCAGATGTAAGGGCTGAGCCATTCTGTCATGGTGAGAGGGTTGGTTCCTTCCATGTCAGATATGAGTGCTGAGCCATTCTGATATGACTGTAGGATTGGTTCCTACATGATCAGATATAAGGGCTATTTCCATTCTTGGAA